>JAOWBW010000069.1:1948528-2186596 GCA_026119855.1 Campanula takesimana
TGAATCCATTATTGTGTCTTGAAGGGAGATTGTCCACGACCCGAAACCCCCCTATTTATAATCTGTGCATATTTATTCTATTCTCTCATAATAATCTATGCTCAACATGATTTGCTTGATCATTTGTGATTTATTTATGTGTTAGATTTATGTTAGATGATCATTATTGTGTGGGGTATTGGAGGGCTTGGGTGTAAGTTGTTAAGGGTTTAATTGGGTGAAGTAGAAATTGAGGGGTTTAAGTGTAACTCCTAAATTAACTAGTCAACCTTTCCCCCTCCTCCCTCCTCATCCTACACTCTTCCTCACCACACACTCACACTCATTTCCCTTTCTCTCTCTCCCTCCATTGTTGTTGAGGTAAGCTCCATCTCTCTCTCTCTTCTTTTGATCATCTTGTATGCTTCCTCTCTTAATAATCGATTTATATAAAACATTTAGATCGTCGCTAGGATCGTTTGGAGCTAAATAGAAGTTATTTTGGTTGAGTTTGATTTCCATTTGAGGTAAGTTACTAAGCCCCTTTAGCTTAAAAATTGTCATATATGTTTTATATGATACATGAGATGATGATTCAAAGCTTTGTTGTGAAGATAAATGTTGATTTAATTTTTATTCATTTTTTTTTGTGATAAATTGATGTTTGAATCATTTGTTTTGATTTGAGTTGTGTAGAGGTTGTTTTGTGGGTTTATAAGTGGGTATAATGCTTGAGTATACTTGTTAGAAGTGTTAGGGTTGATTAGGATTGAAATGGAAAGGTTTGGGTTGAAATGGATATTGGAATAGAACAAAAATTGGGTAAAAATTCGTGTTCCAGGTCTGTTACACGACTCGTGTAAGGCTACACGACTCGTGTAGAGAAAAGTACTGAAAGGGTGAAAATCTACACGACTCGTGTACTGATACACGAATCGTGTAGCAGCTGTTACACGACTCGTGTATGGGTACACGACTCGTGTAAGGGCCAATTCTGCACTTGTACATTTTACGTGAAATCTTCCGGAGGTCATAACTTTCTCATCCGGACTCCGTTTTAGGCGTGTAAACTATCGTTTTAAAGATCTAATTGAGTACTTCGAGATGAGTGGGTTTATTTAGTTGGGTTTTAGGTTCATATTATGTCGATATTTCCGTAAGTGTTTTATAAAACAAATCGTTTAGAATTGGTCTAGGTTTTGAGTACTATTCTTATTGACTTAGATGGACATTGTGGAACACTCTAGTATTTTAAATGGTTTCTTTGTGAACAAGCGTGTCATGATATTTGACTAAGTATTGTTTGAGAGTGTTGGGTTTGGTCTGTTTGTGATCATGTTTGCAATGTATGAATGTGAGTACCAGTTGCATCTTTTGTGAAAATGTTTGGTTGGTTCCCTACTTTGGAATCATTGCCCCGTTGTTGTTTCAAGCGAGTATTTATTACTATGTGCTTGTATAGAGTCCAGCTGGTCTTGTTGTGTTTGTTTTGGGCAGTGATGTATATTATAATGGCACGAGCCAAGTCCAGTATAATGTACTTCACTGGTAACCCAGTTTCCCCATGTTCAGTGGCCTTGAGTGGGATGCCCCTTCCCGAGATTGAGGTTGGGATGAGCTAGCTCCTATGGTGAGTATTCTAGCTACACGCTTGGGGGTATGACTATGTGTTATTTCCCCACTACTGGTTGTTGTTGTTACTTGGTTCCGGAACCTGCTTCAGCTCTTTCATGCTGCTCAACGGGCTCTTCTCAAAGGATGGTGTTCCGTTTATAGAACCTTGGCTCAGTATCCACTTATGAGTGTTTATTTCCGCATATTGTGTTATGTGATGAGTGGACTATATCTTTTGTGTTATATGCAAATGTGAATGCCTATTGATATTGTTCCTTTGTGATTATCATGTTGGCATGAAATGTAGTTGCATATTAGTAGCTTACTGAGATTTTATCTCACCCCTTATTTGTTTACTGTTTTAGATAAGGGAGTGCATCCGGGATAGGTCACTTATCACCAGGAAGGACGTCGAGGTGGTAATTCTTTTGGGGTATGTTTGTGAAGGCTACATTATGTAAATGTATAACCTTAAAGGGTAGTGTATCCGTGACTTGATCTTGTAACACCTATTTTTGGATAATGTTGGTGTTCGTACTTTTGTATAGTTGTTGTAGGCCTTCGTGCCAAGTACTTTCGTTGCGAAAGTTGTTTGAAAGTAAAGTGGAGGTTTTGAACTTCAAAAGTGAATTTTATTTATCTTTATGATAGTTTTCGAAAAGTTTTTGTTAAAAGTGTTTTATGGCGTCTTCCGTGCGCGTCCCGAGCGTGGGGCCATGTAGGACCACGGGTACGGGGCGCGACAGTTGGTATCAGAGCTAGGTTGTAGATAGTCTAGAATGACTAAGTGACCTAGGAGGGTAATTGAGTATGGAATGAGTAACGATGAGTGTCTTATGCAGGTACTCAGTAATCATGGTAGGGTCTGATAATGAACAGGGTGGTCCTGCCGGACAGGGAAATGCGAGGGAAGAAGCATTAGCTATGTTTCAAGGAATATTCGAGGCGGCATTGAAAACCATGAATGATAACAATCGTAGAGAGGCACCATTGGCTCCGAGGACCGGACTGGAACAATTTTTGAGAATGAAACCGACAGAATTTGATGGAGGGTCAGATGTGGCTAAAGCAGAAAGGTGGGTTGAGTCTATGGAAAAGATCTTTGAGGTCTTGCAAAGCTCCGACGAGGATAGGGTCAGATTTGCGACCTATAAACTAGTTGGAGGGGCGGAGTATTGGTGGAAATCGTTGAAAGCTAATTGGGATGAGGCACATGTACCCCATGTCTGGGAGACATTCAAGAAGAAGTTCAAGGAACATTTCATCCCAAAGGTAGACCAAGATAGGAAGGAATCAGAGTTTCTTAGCTTGGAACAAAACTTGTTGACGGTGGCAGAGTATGTTGCCAAATTCACGGAATTGGCTCGCTATTGCAATTACATGGTTTCGACTGAAGAAAGGAAGACCTCGAGGTTTGTCAAAGGGTTGAAAACGGTAATCAGAACACAACTCACTTCCCATAAATTTCAAGACCTTCAGGATGCCATAGATCGTGCCTACCAGGTGGAGCAGGACATTGTAGAGCATAAAAAGAAGACTGAATCAACGAGTGTAGTGAAACAAGGAGGACAAGGGAAGCCACAACCTCATCGTGGTGACACTAGAGGAGCTCAGAATATCTTTTCACCTTTCAGAGGAACTTCTCAAGGACATCAGGGCAACCGGAATCAAGGTAACACTTCGGGGAGTCAGAATAATCGGGTTTGCAACTATTGTCAAAAGGGAGGGCACTCCGAAGAGAAGTGTTGGAAAAAGCAAGGTAAGTGTTTGAATTGTGGCCAGTTGGGTCACTTCCAGTTTAATTGTCCCAAACCGAAGAATCAGTCAGTTGGTAGTGGTACCGGGTCTTCTTCGGGTCAGAAGAGAGATGCCTCGGGCAAGCCCAAGGTACAAGGTCGTGTTTTCGCCATCAACCAACAACAGGCTTCTGATGCTTCTAACGTGATTGGAGGTATTATTTCTATGTCTAATAGGAGGGCACGTGCACTAATAGACCCCGGTTCTTCGCATTCTTATGTGTCGGTGCATTTTGCATCCCAGTTATCTTCGTTGCCTGAGTCTCTACCTTATGTGTTAGAGGTGTCTACCCCTATGGGTAAGAGTTTGGTGACGGATAGGGTGTTGCGTGATTGTGATGTGCATATACGTGAGCATGCTTTACTTGCTGATTTAATTATATTGCCATTGCAAGATTTTGATGTCATTTTGGGTATGGATTGGTTGAGTCGATACCATGCTACTGTTGATTGTTTTAAAAAGGTGGTTACTTTTTCTAACCCTAATGTTCCTGAATTTTCATTTGAGGCTGTCCCTTTGGGTAGGAAAGTTCATATTATTTCGTATGTAAAGGCTAGGAAGTTGTTGAGCCGTGGTTGTGTTGGGGTTTTGGCCAGTGTTCTGGATACTACGAAAAAGGTTACTAATGTGGAAGAGGTAAATATTGTTAGGGAGTTTCCGGATGTATTTTCTCCGGAGTACTCTATGCCTCCTGATAGAGAGATCGAATTTTGTATAGACTTGCTTCCAGGTACAACTCCTATATCGGCGGCACCTTATAGAATGGCTCCAGCCGAATTGAAAGAATTGAAGGAGCAGTTACAAGAGTTACTTGATCGTGGGTTTATCCGCCCTAGTGTGTCACCGTGGGGAGCTCCTGTATTGTTTGTCAAGAAGAAAGATGGATCCTTGAGACTGTGTATCGATTACAGGAAACTGAATCAGGTAACCATAAAGAACAAAT
Organism: Campanula takesimana; assembly: GCA_026119855.1. NCBI lineage: Eukaryota > Viridiplantae > Streptophyta > Magnoliopsida > Asterales > Campanulaceae > Campanula > Campanula takesimana. The sequence continues at coordinate 1,952,862 of JAOWBW010000069.1, forward strand.
ATCCTCTTCCCCATATTGATGACTTGTTTGATCAGCTTCAGGGGTCGGTTGTCTTTTCAAAGCTTGATTTGAGGAGTGGTTATCACCAGTTAAAGATTCGTTCTGAGGACATTTCCAAGACCGCCTTCCGTAGTAGGTATGGGCACTATGAATTTCTTGTCATGCCTTTCGGGTTAACGAATGCTCCGGCTGTATTTATGGATATGATGAATCGGGTTTTTAAACCGTACCTTGATACCTTCGTAGTTGTGTTTATCGATGACATTCTGGTTTATTCTAAGTCTCGGGAGGAACACGAACAACATTTGCGAATGGTCTTATCTATTCTTCGGGAGAAACAATTGTTTGCAAAATTCAGTAAGTGTGCTTTTTGGCTCGAGGAGGTTTCCTTTCTGGGGCACGTGGTTTCTAATGGAGGGATATCCGTAGATCCTTCAAAAATTGAAGCTATTGTGGATTGGAAGAGACCGGAATCAGTTACGGAGATTCGGAGTTTCTTGGGCTTAGCCGGGTACTATAGAAGATTTATTGAGGGATTTTCCAAAATTGCTACCCCGTTGACTCAGTTGACCAAAAAGAACGTGCCATTTGTGTGGGAAGAAAAATGCCAAATGAGTTTTGATGAATTGAAAAGGAGGTTGACCACCGCTCCTGTACTTGTGTTACCAAATGGGAAAGATGAATTGGTTATTTATAGTGATGCTTCTAAAGAAGGCCTCGGGTGCGTTTTAATGCAAAATGGGAAAGTGATTGCGTATGCTTCAAGGAAGTTGACTCCGAGTGAGCAGAATTATCCTACCCATGACATGGAACTTGCGGCTATTGTCTTTGCGTTGCACAAATGGAAGCATTATCTATATGGGGCAAAGTTTGAGATTTTTACCGATCATCAAAGTTTGAAGTATCTTTTCTCGGAAAAGGAGTTGAACAATAGACAGCGCAGATGGATGGAATTGTTGAAGGATTTTGATTGCATCATTTCTTATCATCCGGGTAAAGCAAATGTGGTCGCTGATGCCATTAGTCGGAAGTCTTATGTAGCTTCATTGATGGTGCGTGAATGGAAAATGTTGGAAGATATTCGAGATTGGGATCCTTATGAGTCCAAGCATGGGGCTATTTTTGCGAACATTAAGGTATTACCTGCCTTAATTCAAAAAGTTAAAGATGCTCAGAAGGATGATCCCGAGTTGATGAAGATTTCGAGTAAGATAGGGGATAAAAAGTTTGAAGCATTTTCTCTTAGTCCTGAAAGGGTTTTGAGTTATAGAGGTCGTTTGTGTGTACCTAGTGTGGAAGGAGTAAAACGCCAAGTTCTTGATGAGGGCCACAAGTCGAGGTATACTATTCACCCCGGGAGTACCAAAATGTATCGGGATTTGAGACAACATTTTTGGTGGAATGGCATGAAGCGGGAGATAGCGGATTATGTGTCGAAATGTTTGACTTGTCAACAGGTTAAAGCGGAACATCAAAGACCCGCGGGGCTACTTCAACCTCTTGAGATACCGGAATGGAAATGGGAACATGTGACGATGGATTTTGTGACCGGATTACCACGCACGAGGAGAAGGCATGATGCAGTTTGGGTGGTTGTAGACAGATTGACGAAGTCTTCTCATTTTCTACCTATTGAGATTAGTTATTCAATGGAAAGACTTGCGACCTTGTATATCAACGAAATCGTGAGATTGCATGGGGTTCCAGTTAGTATTGTTTCTGATCGGGATCCTAGATTTACATCTCGGTTTTGGCAGGCGTTTCAGAAGGCTTTGGGTTCAGAATTGAGGCTTAGCACGGCTTTTCATCCACAAACCGACGGTCAATCGGAGAGAACGATTCAGATTCTTGAAGACATGTTACGGGCTTGTTCGGTTGACTTTGCAGACTCTTGGGATACTCATTTACCTTTAGTGGAGTTTGCTTATAACAACAGTTTTCAATCGAGTATCGAGATGGCTCCTTACGAAGCTTTATATGGTAGGAAGTGTCGCTCTCCTATTTGTTGGGATGAAGTCGGGGAAGCTAAGATTTGGGTGTCGATTTGGTTAATGATTCGGTTGAAAAGGTTAAGCTTATTCGAAATCATCTAATCACCGCTCAAAGTCGCCAAAAGAACTATGCCGACCACCGGAGGCGAGATCTTGAGTTTCAGTCGGGTGACTTCGTGTTTTTGAAAGTGTCTCCGAAGGTGGGAATCCGTAGGTTTGGTAAGAAGGGAAAGCTTGCTCCAAGGTTTATTGGTCCTTTCGAGATATTAGATAGAGTTGGGAATCTTGCTTATCGTCTTGCGTTACCGCCTTCTTTGGGCCGATTGCATAATGTGTTTCATGTTTCAGCGCTTCGTAAGTACGTGTATGATCCATCCCATGTGTTGTCGGAAGTACCGGAAGATATTGAACCGAATATGTCTTATGAGGAGAAACCAATTCGAGTGATTGATACCAAAGTGCAAGAATTGAGGAACAAGAGTATTCCCCTAGTTAGAGTGGTGTGGAGGAATCATGAAGTTGAGGAGTCAACTTGGGAACTGTGGGAAGAGATGGAACGGAAGTATCCGTGGTTATTCGAGCCTCTTGGTAAGTGTTAAAATTCGGGTCGAATTTTCTTTAAGGAGGAGTGATTGTCACGACCCGAAACCCCCCTATTTATAATCTTAATTATTTAATATTATTTATGTGTGCATTTTATTCTCTCATAATAATCTATGCTCAACATGATTTGCTTGATCATTTGTGATTTATTTATGTGTTAGATTTTATGTTAGATGATCATTATTGTGTGGGGTATTGGAGGGCTTGGGTGTAAGTTGTTAAGGGTTTAATTGGGTGAAGTAGAAATTGAGGGGTTTAAGTGTAACTCCTAAATTAACTAGTCAACCTTTCCCCCTCCTCCCTCCTCATCCTACACTCTTCCTCACCACACACTCACACTCATTTCCTTTCTCTCTCTCCCTCCATTGTTGTTGAGGTAAGCTCCATCTCTCTCTCTCTTCTTTTGATCATCTTGTATGCTTCCTCTCTTAATAATTGATTTATATAAAACATTTAGATCGTCGCTAGGATCGTTTGGAGCTAAATAGAAGTTATTTTGGTTGAGTTTGATTTCCATTTGAGGTAAGTTACTAAGCCCCTTTAGCTTAAAAATTGTCATATATGTTTTATATGATACATGAGATGATGATTCAAAGCTTTGTTGTGAAGATAAATGTTGATTTAATTTTTATTCATTTTTTTTTTGTGATAAATTGATGTTTGAATCATTTGTTTTGATTTGAGTTGTGTAGAGGTTGTTTTGTGGGTTTATAAGTGGGTATAATGCTTGAGTATACTTGTTAGAAGTGTTAGGGTTGATTAGGATTGAAATGGAAAGGTTTGGGTTGAAATGGATATTGGAATAGAACAAAAATTGGGTAAAAATTCGTGTTCCAGGTCTGTTACACGACTCGTGTAAGGCTACACGACTCGTGTAGAGAAAAGTACTGAAAGGGTGAAAATCTACACGACTCGTGTACTGATACACGACTCGTGTAGCAGCTGTTACACGACTCGTGTATGGGTACACGACTCGTGTAAGGGCCAATTCTGCACTTGTACATTTTACGTGAAATCTTCCGGAGGTCATAACTTTCTCATCCGGACTCCGTTTTAGGCGTGTAAACTATCGTTTTAAAGATCTAATTGAGTACTTCGAGATGAGTGGGTTTATTTAGTTGGGTTTTAGGTTCATATTATGTCGATATTTCCGTAAGTGTTTTATAAAACAAATCGTTTAGAATTGGTCTAGGTTTTGAGTACTATTCTTATTGACTTAGATGGACATTGTGGAACACTCTAGTATTTTAAATGGTTTCTTTGTGAACAAGCGTGTCATGATATTTGACTAAGTATTGTTTGAGAGTGTTGGGTTTGGTCTGTTTGTGATCATGTTTGCAATGTATGAATGTGAGTACCAGTTGCATCTTTTGTGAAAATGTTTGGTTTGGTTCCCTACTCTGGAATCATTGCCCCGTTGTTGTTTCAAGCGAGTATTTATTACTATGTGCTTGTATAGAGTCCAGCTGGTCTTGTTGTGTTTGTTTTGGGCAGTGATGTATATTATAATGGCACGAGCCAAGTCCAGTATAATGTACTTCACTGGTAACCCAGTTTCCCCATGTTCAGTGGCCTTGAGTGGGATGCCCCTTCCCGAGATTGAGGTTGGGATGAGCTAGCTCCTATGGTGAGTATTCTAGCTACACGCTTGGGGTATGACTATGTGTTATTTCCCCCACTACTGGTTGTTGTTGTTACTTGGTTCCGGAACCTGCTTCAGCTCTTTCATGCTGCTCAACGGGCTCTTCTCAAAGGATGGTGTTCCGTTTATAGAACCTTGGCTCAGTATCCACTTATGAGTGTTTATTTCCGCATATTGTGTTATGTGATGAGTGGACTATATCTTTTGTGTTATATGCAAATGTGAATGCCTATTGATATTGTTCCTTTGTGATTATCATGTTGGCATGAAATGTAGTTGCATATTAGTAGCTTACTGAGATTTTATCTCACCCCTTATTTGTTTACTGTTTTAGATAAGGGAGTGCATCCGGGATAGGTCACTTATCACCAGGAAGGACGTCGAGGTGGTAATTCTTTTGGGGTATGTTTGTGAAGGCTACATTATGTAAATGTATAACCTTAAAGGGTAGTGTATCCGTGACTTGATCTTGTAACACCTATTTTTGGATAATGTTGGTGTTCGTACTTTTGTATAGTTGTTGTAGGCCTTCGTGCCAAGTACTTTCGTTGCGAAAGTTGTTTGAAAGTAAAGTGGAGGTTTTGAACTTCAAAAGTGAATTTTATTTATCTTTATGATAGTTTTCGAAAAGTTTTTGTTAAAAGTGTTTTATGGCGTCTTCCGTGCGCGTCCCGAGCGTGGGGCCATGTAGGACCACGGGTACGGGGCGCGACAGAGATTAAGGATGATGAAGATGTAGGGAGATGATCTTCTAAATGAGAGTGTCTCTTAAGTTTCTCAGAATTTCTTCTAGATAATTATGAAGAGAGTATGTAGAGAGAAAAGTAAGAATCAAGTATGTGTAAGGCTTGATGGAGGGGCCTTTATATAGTAAACATGGTGACACTTCAAATAGGGACCATACCTATTCATTTCCAAAGCAATGTTGATTTACCATCTTGCCCATCAAAGATAGATAAATAACATTTCAGGGATTCTACACATTGACTATTTTGACCATACTTTATATTAATGTCATAGTTATGATTTTATTTATGGAATGTACCAAATTATTTGTGTTGCAAGCCACATTGATCTAACAAATCTATCTTAGAATCCTCTAAAATTAACCTACTAAAACTAATGACGAAAATAATAATAAAAATACTAATTAATCCTAACTAATAATAAAATACCAATATAATTATAATATTTGATATAATCATAAATTCGTCCTGCATCATTCCATGTTCCAGAGACTTTTGTCTCATACGGTCCTACTCTGTCTCGTACGAGACTACTCTTGTAGTTAGTGCGCCTATGCCAAACTCGTTTGCACCGGTTCAAGTCTCTGGAATTACTCGGTCTCATTACGAACATATCTTTAACCAAATACCATTGATTCAAATGCATATTCCTAACACATTGTTGCACTATAAATCATATTCTTATGGAAATGTTACTCCATTCGTCTTTAAATGAATGTCTAAAATTTATTCTAATGAACACTTTAAATGTGTACATTTTATAGTTAATGTGGAAGATGCTTAATTTAATTTTACGATAATAAAATGGATAGTGAAAATTTTTTGGAAACAAACAATCATTTTGAAACAAAAATATTTTGAATTTAGACATTCATTTAGATTTAGGGGCGGACGGAATAAATGTTTTCATGTTTTATATTTCTATACTAATTATTATGATATTAAGTGGAGTATATGATTATAGAGGGGTGTTTTTGTCATTAAAGTGGTTAAATGGAGAAGGGGTGGGTGGGGGAATAAAGTTTTCGGGTCCTACTTGCCTCCAAAACGACGGGCACCCACGTCGGATTCGGGTGGTAAGTGACAAATAAGCCAACTTCAATGAGATGTCCCATTTCACGATTTTCTCATATTTTCTTGTCTCTCTATCTTGGATCAATTTGGCCAATTTTTGGAAAAATCGACCTGGGAATCTCTTGATTGAAATGACATGCTTACCCCTAATTAGTAATACCCTTTCTCACATATTTGAGTTATAATCACAAACTTTTGGGCGTTATCAACTAATTTCAATAAAAAAAAACAACTTAATATTTTGAGTAATTTTGATGTAATTTTGCGAGCGTCTATTTCTTTACTATTTTAAGTAAGTTCAAATATGGTTTAGAGATAACCCATCACTAATATTAATAGCAGCTACTCGAGCTCACATTCCAAAAGTTGATTCATAAGAAATTAGAGCGAGTACAAATGAAAGATTTTCAGTCACGTGACAAATCTCCCTTTAAGAGAGTTTGGAACATTAATTATGTAAATCGACGACTGACAAAAGCAAAATTAAGCAACTTATAAGGAAGATGTGAATTTCGTAGCATATACCCTATTACCCATTTCTTATTTCTACTTAAACTTGTTTGCTATATATACCAAATTTTAATAGCTGAACCAAGAGGCATAAGAGAAGTTACAGTTGCTAGTTCATTTATGAAGATTGTCGAATTAAGACGCGAAATTTGCTTTGGGTTGTGCCAATAAATCTAAATATTATACCAGTCATCTGATCGAGCCAAACACATACATGATTTGTGACAAATGAGCATCCCTTGAAAATACGTAGCAACAAAAACTAAATGTTTTATCTCCTAATAAAGTTAAATTAGCTTAATATTTTTGTGGCTTATTGGATCTAAAAACGGCCTTTCGAGAAAAAGAAAATGAAGAGTTTAGAGTAGGTGAAGAACTCAATTCTTAATAAATCAAAACGAGCATGTTTTAGCAATGCTAACACGCAACATGATTGTCACTATCACTAATGTAATTCAAATAATTTCATTTAAAAAAAGTAGATGAGATTGGGAAATATTATGTAGTTTACATTAAACAAAGAGTTTAGAATAAATGTTTCTTCTAAGTGTTAGTATTGGATAGCATGTCATAGGTGTCCTACCAAGTACCCATGCACTATAAGAAATTAAAAAAAAAATAATGTTTCCCCTTCCAATCGAATAAATAAATATTAAAGGGTGTTATGGAAAATAAACTGCTAATACAAGGGTATTATTGGTATAAAAAAATAAGAAAAATTTCATTGAAGTGGGAGCAACGTGGGACGGTTGAGTTTGTAGTTAAACTGCAGCCTCAAATTTTGACAATTGAAGAAACTTTATTCCGTAAGGACTAGGCCAACCTTCTTTTCATGAGAACTTCAAAAATTCTAGAGTTTTTTTTTTTTTTTTTTTTTTTTTTGAGTTTTTATTTCAAATCTAAGTTATATTTTTAAACATATTATCATTATATAAATGATATGCAAACAAGTATATCACATTTTTTAAAAATATTACTACATTAGAAAATAATACTCCCTCTGTCCCAGAATGATAGTCCCCTATTTTCATGGGTTTTACGAAGGAACTTTGAGTAATAATTAAGTCTATTCTTAATTATTCTAATGGAATTTTTAAAATTGTTCTTGATACATCATTATAAATACTATTAATATCAATTTTTAGATTCACATTAACATAATTATAAGTAGCATTTATAACTGCTCAAAGTTCCTTCGTAGTAACAACGAAAAAAAATGGACTATCTTTCTAAGACAGAGGGAGTAATATACATTAACATGAAGCATAATGTCAATGTTGGAGCCCTTGATTGAATAGTTAATACTACATCCGTCTGGAAATATTTATATGTTTTTAATTTTTGTAAACTAAGTGGATTTGAGACTTTCTTATACACGTTCGTTTTAAAGCGGAAGGAGTAAACATTATCAAAAATGTACTAATAAATCAATAATTTTGCTTATAAAAAATCAACAATCTTGTCTTTATATTGCGAAATTACTAAATATTTATTAATGGTTGGGGAAAATTTTATACTACTCCCTCTGTCCCTAAATGAGTGTCCATTTTCAAGAAATATTTGTCCCTAAATGAGTGTCTCTTTTGAACATAACTTTCTCCCTAAACGTTTTTTTTCGAATTTTTTTTCACCGGTTTCTTTATATGTGCAAAACTAAAGGTTTGGAAAGGAGATTACAAGATTATATATGAATCGTTGTTACCAAATTGTTCAAAAAGTTGAGATTTTTAGTATCCCTTAAAATGAAATTTGAACACTCATTTAGGGACAGAGGTAGTATTACTTATTTATCTATATAAGATATTCAGAAAGAAAAATAGATTCCCACAAGCAAGTGCACTCACCCCACTTGGTGTTTAGAATTAGAAGTATGGAAAAGAAAAGTTGTCTTTCTTATGTTAATTGCGGCTGTGGTTTTACTTTTTTGTTTATTTTTCCTCTCTCTAAATCTTATACTCCTCTCCTATATTTTGGTTTTAAGAGTCAAAGGAGTTAGCGTGTTGGGGTTGAAGAGGTTTTAAGGAGAAAAAAGAGAAACGTCAAGGCTGCAATTATTGTGGGATTGAGTAAATATTTGTTGGTCAGTAGAGCATGTCTTGTTTTTTATGGTACTCCCTCCGTCCCGGACTAAGGTTTTTAGTTTGACTTTACACGGAGATTAAGAAAAAGTAAATGTTGTGAGTATAAAAAAGTAAGTAAAAGAAATTATGAGAGATAAAGTGGGTAGGGGGATTTTGTTGTGAGAATGATAAGTGGGTCTCATGGTCCATTTTAGGTAATAAAGCAACTAAGAACCATAATCTGGGACAAAACAAAAAAAAAAACTAAAAACTTTAGTCTGGGACAGAGAGAGTAATTTCATTTCCATTTAATTTCTAAGACCAAAAATAAGTCCAATAAGAAGAAAAAAAATCGGAAAATGAATAACAACAACAAATCACCAAAAACCTTACCGATTCAAATAAAGTTTTTATTTCTTTATTATTCCTTTTTATCATTAGAAAATATTATAAAAGCTTTAACTTAAAAAAAAATAAATCAAAAAAGAGTAATTTTCTGATTATTGATTGGGTGATTTGAAAGAGCTAAATCTCATTGAATATTAATTCGTTGGTTATTGTTGAAAAAATGTTGTTATTCCTGAAATTTCTAAGTAGCCTATGTGTGTGCTTAGTACTAGGGGTGTCAGTGGTTCGGGCCAGACCGCGGTTCGGGACCGAACCGAACCAGACCATACGGTCTGGTTTGGTTTTTGAGCAATCATGGTTCGGTTCAGTCTCTAAAATTGCCAAACCGTGTGGTTCGGTTCGGTCTGTGGTCTGACCACTCTAGACCAAACCGAACCGAACCTAACCGAACTGATTCAGACCGAACCGTGAGACCGAACCACTGAAACGTGAATAAAGACCGTAGGATTTTAAGTTGAATTAATATCCACCCTTAGATTTTAGAAAACCTAACATTAGAATCCCTAATACCTCACTCGCATCTCACTGTATCTCACTTTCATTCTTTCACTTTCACGCCGCAGACCACATACGGCGCAATAATCGTCTCTCGTCTCGCTCCCTTCACCAAGTCGACGGCGACACACTCATCTTCCTCTTTTTCTTCGTGGTCCGCCCTCACACTAGCTCCGGCCACTATTTTCCGTTTGTCCGATTGATTTGATTTTGGGATTCGATTTTCCATAGTCAAACTGTTCTAGCTCCGGCCACTATTTCCCATACCCGTACCCAAGTTGTAAGCCATGCTCAAAAATACTTCCTCCGCCGGACCAATCTTGACCGTCGCAGACGCATATCAAGTCTCTTTGATATCACTACTGATACGGTAATTTCCTTCAATCAAATGGGTGTGACTTAAATTACTGTAATTATATAATTGTTCTCTTCTTTCTGTTGTCAGATCATATACTCAATTGATCTTTAGCTGTTGACTTATGAAACTAATAGGGTTGACTAAAAAAACTGGTTTACAGGATTTCCGAAAATGCTAACTTTGTCTATGACAAAACTTGTAAAAGATTTTTGACTGAATTTCAGACCGAGGTTCGGGACCGAACCGAACCGCGGTATAGCGGTTTGGTTCAGTTCGGTTTGAAAGTTTTTATGGTTCGGTTCGGTCTGAGATTTCACCAGACCGATACCTAGCGGTTCGGCCTCTAATTTGTCCCAGACCAAACCAAACCGAACCATTTACACCCATACTTAGTACATTATACAATTATAACCAAAACGCATTTGCTCTTAAGGTATCCGTTTTAAAATGAATATTTTTCATTTCGAAGTAGTATAAGAAATCTGATTTTTTGTAAATTTTAGTAACAATTGTGTTTGACAATCTTAGTTATCTATTTTCTAAACTTCTAATTTTGCAAGTATAAAATGAATGGGAAAAATAGAAATATTTAAGGACAATTTTATTTGCGAAAAAGTCATTCATTTTGAAATATATTTTTTTAAAAATAATAATTTATTTTGAGACAAAGAAGTAACATCTTATATAAATATGGTGTTTAAAAGATTTTAGTGTGTGAATAGCAACCTTAATTTATAAGGTGTTGCAACTCTCTCAAGAAACTATATTTTGAAACACTACTCACTCCTCTTAAGGTTTTCTTTCCTTATCTCTTGCTCAATTTCTGAATGTGGGTTCTTTTTCTTTATAAAGTTTATTTAACCCTTTTGAGGTTGCTCTCTTTGGAAGCATTTGACAATACCTCGGAATATTATACTCCTTGGATTACATATTGACCTCCATCTCTTCCCATGTTCTTCTCAAAAGGGGGAAGATGGAGTGGGGGTGAGAGACTTTTTATTGCAAATTTGGTACTACAAAGGAGCACAAAGTAATGTGGAAAGGAAGAGGCCTCCACGGTTGCGATTATGCGCGATAGGTGCTTGTACCATATGCATGTAAACTTGGACAACATTCGTGTTCGGTGTTCAAGAAAGGAGAATAATGTGCTTTGGCAAGAAATTAGAAAAAGAAAGAGCCATGCACGATTGCCATTGGCATGCAATAAAATGCACAAATATGCTTGTATGTCAAAAACACTTTAAATTTGTATAAGTTTTAGTTTTCAAGAAAAGAGAACATTATGGTTTGGAGAAAGTATGAAGAATGAGGCATGTGCATGCACGGGGTATTGTACAATTTGACAAACTTGTGTGAGATTAGATGGATCTCGTTGAGAGAGTAAATTGTTTGTTCTCTATGGGCGGAGCGGGGCAAACTCATTTCCTCTCTCGTCGAGATACGTTTCATGTGTAAGAATGTTTCACACAAAACTTCCTCTTGTACCATATACAAACTGGTTTGTACATTACATGCACTTCTATTTATCTAGTAGTATACTCCCTTCGTTTCATGTCAACTGGGACAAAAAAAAATTGGCACACAAATTAAAGAAAAGTAGGAGAGAGAAATAGTGGGAGGAGGTGTTTGTGAGTATGAAAAATTAAATAGAAGAGAGAATGAGTGTGAGGAATAATAAATTGATTGGTGTTGTGAGTGTAAAAAGTAAAGTAAGAAAGAGAATTAGTAGGAAGAATAGTAAAGATTTTTTTACCATTTTAGGCAGTCTCAAGTGACGTGAAACAGACGGAAAATGAAATAAGTTTCGAGTAACGTGAAACGAAACTCGGGGAGTATGGTTTTCTAGAAAGGAGAACAATGTGGTCGTTTAAAGAAAAAGCAAAAAGTGAAAGAGAGGCCTCCACGAGTGCAACGCAATGCAATAAATGTCTAGACATAAACCCGCAAATGCGCTTACTTAAAGACATAAATAAGGAATAATAGAGTTGTGCTAAACTAGTTTAGCTACTTACATGAATGTTCAAATTATTGATTAGAATACAAGTTAGGGTCATTTGAATTAAGTTGTCTTTCCATTAAATTAAATTAATTGGAAAAAAAAAACATTTGGTCTTATTAGACATTCCCATTATGTGTATGTCAAAAATGAATTGAATATAGAATTGATTAAGTTAAGCAAGATATTATTACCCCTGTCCCTAAATGAGTGTCCAAATTTCATTTTAAGGGACACTGAAAATCTCAACTTTGTTGTACAATTTGGTAGCAAATATTCATATATAATCTTGTAATCTCATTTCCAAACACTTAGTTTTGCACGTATAAAGAAACCGGTGAAAAAAAATTCGAAAAAAAAAACATTTAGGGACAAAGTTATGTTAAAAAAAGACACTCATTTTGGGACAAAGATTTCTTGAAAATGGAGACTCATTTAGGGACAGAGGGAGTATATAAGTTTATATATTCATGAAGCAATGATTAATTTAAAAGTGAGTTGCATAAGTAAAAGAGACAATGATGTTGAAGAAGAAGAAAAAAAATAAAGGAGAAGAAATAGAGTATAGAATAACATGTCAATCATTTATGTATTATGCTCCATTTTCTTATTCTAAAGGTATCATTTGCTATGTTCAAATTTTTAAAGTGGTGTCTTCATCACCATGACATATCTATGAGGATTTTAAAGAGACTCAACATGTTAGTCCCTTCTACTAGCTAATAAATATTGTATTTTTTTTATTTAAAATTAATGTCGTATTTTTAAATAAAGAAATAAATTTAATGAATTTTATCATGACACAAACAATGTACAAATAAGTAAAACACATTTCTTAAAATTTTTGAGAGGTCAATTACATCGCTTATGATGTGACACGAAGAATATGTTGGATTATTTATGGATAAACATCAAATCATTTTATTAACAAAAGGCACCGATTTTTTCTTGTTTTAGATCTCATGAGATACAAGCTTTGTAGTCAATTTGTTTATGCTTAAATAGATATTACCAAATGTGGGATCGAGATATATAACCCCAAAATGTGATTAATGCATATTTGTCAGATAGATATCTCTGCTCAAGAGTGACAATTTCTAAAGTCAATATATATGCTTCAAAATTGAGCAATGTGATTTTATTTTCATTTTTTTTTTATTTATAAAGCTACATTTCATGAAACTTGAACGGGCAAGATATGACGAGATTAATAAGAGAAAAAATCAATGTAAATTTAAATCAATGAAAGAAAAAAGAAAGAAAGATGGAGTATTATATATTGCTTGAAATGTGGGTAACCCGTTGTTACAAACAAATATTAGAGTTAACTTAATTTGTGTATTTCTTGTGATGGCTACACTCAAATTTCTTGATTTTCCATACGTAAGCTTTGAATTAGACTTACTCATACATTTCTTCATATTCAATTTGTTTTTTTTTTAAAAAATGCATTTATTAGATTTAAAAAAATTCATAGGCAACTATGACCTATAGATCAATTTCGAAGGCCTTGATCGTCTTTTTGCCTCCCTACTACCACCAATCGAAGACATTTATTTTGAAAAAAAAATGTATTTAAGCCACACGTTCCATTGTTTTTGTATTACAGTCAAATTATTTTGTAACCTACTTTTTAAAACATTTTTTGTAATCCAACAAAAGCTTTTCCATGTTTATAATATTTGGGCCATGTGAAAAGGTTTCAGCCCATTTGGTAATGTTCTTCATATAGTAAAGGTAAGTCTGACTTCTCATTCTTGGAAGCTCATTTCACTGGTGTTCTGATTCCTCTCTTTGAAGCAAACTTTATTGGATTTTTGTGCTGCTATTTTTTTCTTCTCTCCTTTCTCTATCAAAAATGTGTGTGGAAAACTACTACTCCCTCCGTCCTGAAATGATCTTCTCATTTGCCATTTTTTATTGTCCTAAAAAATTCTTACCATTTTTACAATTTAAGCTTATATGTGCATAAACACAACATGGCTAGTGAAGCAAGTGCACATATTCTTAAAAAAAAGTTTGAAAAGTCACACATGATCATTTTGTAGTATTATTATGCGACCTGATATCAAGTGATGAGGGTTTTCATAAGTGGCTACAAGCCCAGTGACCGGCCCACTTTTACGATGGATCCTCAAGTTTGCACACGTAGCTAAAAGCCCAAGACTACAGTTATAGATTTACATGAGGAATTGCCCCTCAAAAGTTGGGTGAAATTTGTCCAACCATTCATTTAGTGGTCAAAGTTAAAAGGGTAAATATAAACTCACAAAAAGTGTCATAAAATTTGGCTCATAAAATAAAATGATAGGTTTTGATTTTGATTGGTATTTTTAATTAGAGTGTCCGAGTCCAAGATCGATGCAATCAATAAAATATCTTCATCTCATTTTGTATCTATCTTTTTGTGAATTTCTTTTATTCCCCTAGCACTAGCATTGCCAAGTTACAATACATCAGCTCTTTAGGATATAGGAAAGTGTAAGGACTCATTTGTAAACTTGCATTTGGACAAAATTATTTACTCCCTCAATCCCAAAAGTATTACTTGTAATTATAAGATTTTTACACAAAAGCAATCAAATCATACTCCCCGTCCCATACTTATTGCTACTAACTAAATGAGAGTTAAATGGGATACTAAATGGGAGTGCACGAGAATTAAGAAAATATGTTGAAAAAGTAAGTATGGTGAGTGGATAGAAGAGAGAAAATAAGTTAGTGGATAGTTGTTGTGAGTGGATAAGAGAGAGAAAAGTGAACATTTAAAAATGGGTAAGAGCATGCACAGTGGTGAACGAAAATTTCGTTCACCACGTGAACGAAACTGCCCTGTGAACGAAATTTCGTTCACAAAAACCTATATGTTGTAGTGGTGAACGAATTTTCGTTCACATACATATTATTTTAATATTAATTTTATGTTATAAAATTAATAATTTACATTACTAAATATTATGTTTTATTAATGTCATTAAAAATAAAAACGAAAATATTTATTTTATTCATTTTGAAAATAAAATATATTTTATTATTTTTAGTAATTGCATAATTTAAAAGACTTAAACCTCATAAATGAACATCAAATTACAATAATTTAAAACATTACAATCATGAAAATTAGAAAATTAAAAACGCAAATCACAAACAAACAAACCAAAAGCAACAACGATAATAAATATTATAATGCATATGATCTCAAGCGTTGTTCCTTGCATAAATATGCTCAATTAGGTCTGCTTTGAGAGCCAGATGTGTAGCTTTGCTTTGAACATTCCGCTTGCGCCCTATATATTTCGCGATACTATTTCCAACTTGTGAATTTTCTCTTGTATATGTGAATGTCTCGTCTTGCGCAACCCTGGTGGACTTACTTTTTCTTTTATTTTTTGGTTTGTCTGCCCAGAATTCACTCGCATCGTCATAATTTTTATATCGATCTCGTTCATCTTCAACTATCATATTATGCAAAATTATGCAAGTTGTCATTATTTTACCAAGAATCGCCTCGGTCCAAGCGAGTGACGGATTACGGAGAATTGCAAAGCGAGCTTGAAGCACCCCAAAAGCACGCTCAACGTCTTTTCCGCATGCTTCCTGCGCCTTTGCAAACAATTTGTCTTTTTCTTGTATCGGCAGGGGGATTGAATTGATGAAAGTTGCCCATTGTGGATAAATTCCATCGGTGAGATAATATCCCATGTCGTATTGATTGTTGTTCACAAGGAAGCTAACCTGCGGTGCCACACCATTTAAAACATCATCAAACACCGGAGAGCGATGAAGGATGTTGATGTCATTGAGCGAGCCTGGAATACCGAAGAAAGAATGCCAAATCCATAGATCATGTGAGGCAACGGCTTCTAAAACCAGTGAAGCTTTTCCACTATGACCCTGATATTGCCCTCTCCAAGCAGATGGACAATTTTTCCATTGCCAATGCATGCAATCGATGCTTCCCAACATGCCGGGAAACCCACGTTCAGATCCCATACGAAGTAACCGCTCCATATCTGATCGATTCGGCTTTCTCAAATAATGATTTTCGAAACGACTAATGATCACATCACAAAACTTTTCAAGTGAAAGTCGTTCAGAAGTTGCACTAAGCCGTAAGTACTCGTCAACAGCATCTGCTGCCATTCCGTATGCTAGCATACGCATTGCTGCAGTGCATTTTTGTAAGGCTGACAAGCCAAACCTACCGGTTGCATCAGGCCTTTATTCCCGGTGGTCTCTCCCGTGGTTGAGCCATGTGTGCATCATCACTTTCTATTGTTGCATAACCTCCCTGTTCATTTAATTTAAACCTTTTATCGCTGCCTCCACTTTCATTGTCACTATCGAGTAGAACTGGACGAGATGTCTTCGCCTTCTTTTTTCTGCTGGTTGTGGTGTACGTCTTAATCCGTTCCTCCCATTTAGGATAATTTTTCAACATAAACCATGCATGCTCATCTTTAAAAGGTTTACCTTCATGATTCTCGTATAGTTGTTTAGCCTCACAACGAACGTCTTCTTCGTTGTACCCGCTTCCTTTTCGTCTAGTTGCTTTATCGTACATTGCCACAAACAGGTTT
This sequence comes from Campanula takesimana, assembly GCA_026119855.1. Lineage (NCBI taxonomy): Eukaryota > Viridiplantae > Streptophyta > Magnoliopsida > Asterales > Campanulaceae > Campanula > Campanula takesimana. The sequence continues at coordinate 1,969,325 of JAOWBW010000069.1, forward strand.
ACCGATTTTGCTATCCTATTAAACCGACATCGAAGCATTGATGCAGTTCGTGTGACAATTTCTGATGGCCTTTGTTTCTGCGCCATATCATACCTCGCCTTGACAGTAGCCCACAACTTTTCATACTTTTGGTTAGTGCCTACTATTGCATCAGTGCTTGTATTCATGTAGGCACTGATGAGAGCTTCATCTTCTTTATATTTCCATGCGGTGTTGGATGTTTTTTTCCTTTTTGTTGCTCCTCGTTTCCCCCTTGTGGGTACCACCTCATCTTCTTCTTGCGTCTCTGGAACAAATTCGAGGTTATGTGACTCTTGAGTAAAACTTTGGTAGCTAGGTACATAACCGAAAGATGACTGGGGGTTTAGTGGAGAACTAAATTGATGGGGTGAGTTTTGATTGAAGTTTAGAGGATTTGAGTTGTTATGGTAATTTTGAATGTTGTTTTGCCTATAATTGTTTACGAAGTTGGGATCGTTAGCAAGCATTTGTTCGAACCAAGCATGATGATCATGATTATTTTCGGAATTATTAGAACTATTCCCGTAATCATCCATGATCAAGAAAATGAAATCTTGAATGCTTTTGCTAACTATAGAGAGAAGAAGTAAGGAAGAAAAGGTGTACATAACCTACTCAACCTTCACCTCTATTTATAGGGGAAAAAGGAAAGTGAGCGTTTTTTTATTTTTGACATAAACGACTTCGTTTGACCCAAAAGAAAATTAAAATATATGAAAAATTAAAATGTGTCAAATTTATAGAAAAAAATAAATAATATTTTTTAAATAATAAAATATTAAAATAATGTCAAATATTACGAAATTAGACTCTATTTATAGAAAAAAAGAAATTATAAACATTTTTAATATTTTTATGTAAATAATAATTTTTTAAAAAAGACAAAATTACAAAATACACATATAGCTCAAACCAATTTTAGTTCACGAAATGAACGAAAATTTTCGTTCATGGCCATGAACCAAATTTGGATCACCACTAATTGGCATGAACCAAAATTGGTTCACAAGTTTACTCTTCATGAACCAAAAGATGGTCACGGGTGTGCATGGTCTAAGTAGCAATAAGTATGGGACAACTAAAATGGAAATAAGTATGGGACGGAGGGAGTATGTAATAGACTAATAAAATAACGCCAAAGATAGTATATAAGTATTTTGGTTTAGTCATGTCTGAATTAATAAAATCGTAATTCTCACTTTATTTGTTCTTTAAAGTTGCCTTAAAAAAATGCATAGGCTTTGTCACTATGGTCCTCAGATGAACAATGGAAACTAGAGAATGTTGTGGCGTTCACAATCAATTCTTATTCCTCTTGTTTCTCATGTATTCTTAAATGTTAGAGATATCATAAATTTAAATGCATAGGCTTTGTCATACACCTCTCTTAAATTAGCCTTGACAGAATAATATATAGCCTTAATAGTTGAGAGAAGATATGTTGTGATGCCTAGGTGCTATCTTATCTTTTTATCTCTGTCTCCAGTTTCAAATGAAATGTAGTAACTTCTTTTCTTCCTTTGTGCAGGATGGTTTTTACTTTTATTCCCTTAACCTGATGTTAATATTAATTAGGATCGATCACGCGCTTTGTTATCCTGCTGGGTTACAGGAGTTTATTTCTGCCACCAACGTTTTCTCACTGTGTCAAATATATTTTGCCATGCACATGCACATGCACGCACGGGTGTAACACTAGTTCTTTCTAAACCATTCAACACAGCCAATGAGTTTTTCATTATTATTTTTTTGACCATGAATTGCTTTGTGAACTGAGATGCGGAGGCAAAATCCCTGAATAATCCCACATGTGATGTTCTTGCTAGCAAGACATGTAATTAATTATCACCGACACAAATAAAAAGTGTATAAACTACTACGACCTTGATCATATTACACACCAACTAATGTACCATTGATTGTATGGATGGCAATTATTTAAGCTTAATTACACATAAACATGAATAAATCAAGATCTTGTAGATATGAACTGGGAAATCAAGTTTTTACTGCTAGGCTGATCAATCATGTTGAACATGAGGAATCAAATATAGCATGCATGTTGTCCATGGTCTAAATTATTCTTCATTATCAGATCAATGAATTAGGTTGCTAGGTAAAACTAAGGTCTCAGTGTATGTAGTGCAATGCACCCATCCGGCCAATCTTCAGCATTTCTGCCACCAACCATTGCAATGTTGTTAATCATCCGTTGTTGTGGACTGTAAATTACTTGATGATAATTTTTCGGTGAGTAGTTTCTGGGTGATGGAAATTCATTATCCTTGATTTTCATGACAACGTCACCGTTGATCGCTAAACATATAGGCCAACACAGCTTTCCTTGGAGAGGATGTTGAATAATAATACTGCTCCATGATATGTTGCCAGTCAAGCTGTCTTGTTCCATTGTGACCAAATTGAAAAACCCATCCTTAGGATTCCAAAAAAATACATCAAGCTGGCAGTCTGATCTCACAACGTTACTAAATTTGACTCTCCCAGTTGGTAATTTGCAGACATTGTTGGGAAATTTAAGAAATCTAATTTTCTCGTATCTTAAATTAAACACAATGAACTCAAATTCTAAGGATATAGTAGCATAAAGCCAGTAGAGAGATCCATTCATGTATCTACCAATATGATGATAGAAATGAGAACCAGGAGCAATAACAAATTCTCCAAACGATATGTTTCTCAATGAACTTGATTTAAGCCCATAAACCTCGATTTCCCTCTTATACGTCATGATTCTTACAAGCTTGTAGTCTTGTGTATGCGAATCGTAACCAAATCCAAAAAAATTCAGACTAGTAGACACAAAAAAAGGAACTTTTTTGTAATCATTCAAGATAGGATTCCATAAGATAGGATTGAAACCATCAGAAAATGATCTAGTAAACTTGAAATCAGTGTAAATACCAAGACATATTAAGCCATTGCAGGAACCCATGATATGTACGTGATCGCGACCGCGACCGAGATCTTTTTCTGAAAATGGAAGTTTGTATTTGGGTTGCAGCTGCACCTTATCGTGCAGATTTAGGACATAAAATCCGGAACGAGATGGAATAAAAGTAATGATTTTCTGGTTATGTTTTAGATCGGACGACAAAACTTGTTTGAGATGGGATTGAACAAACCTTGGATGAGAAATCAATGAAAGCAATGAGTTGGGTAGTCCTGAGATGATTTGATCCATGGTTTCATCAGGTCAATAAGTTTGATCTTCTTCCCCACGGCAGTCAATTGGGATCACTGTATTTTTTTTTCGAAACAAAAAGAAACATGTTTTTGGGATCATTGTATTAGGTTTAGGTTTTATTACAGTGCTTCAAGTATAGTATATATATAATCGGACTAATTTGCTTCACCAATACTCCCTCAGTTGCATTTGAAATTACACAAAACCATTTTTGCACGAAAACTAAAGAAAAAGTGAGAAAAAATAATGTGCTGTGAGTGTAGATAGTTTGATAAGAGAGAAAAAGTAGATTAAAAAATACAGTTAGTGGATTTGTTTCACTCTTCCGCATAATTATAAAAGATTTTTCCTTTTTTTCCAATCTATGTCTAATACTCCCTCCGCCTCGAACTTGACAATTGAAGAAGCTTTATTCCGTAAGGACTAGGCCAACTTTCTTTTCATGAGAACTTTTTTGTTTGAATTTTATTTTTGATTTAAAATTATTATTTCCTTTGCTCCATAACTATAATAAATATAGTACTTGTCTTTTGCCGTCAAAAGATAAATATCACATTTTTAATACAAAATAGTAGTGTTTTAGTACGATTTTATCATTATGTAAAATTTATGCAAACAATTACATCACATTCTTTCTTTGAAGGTATTGCTAAAATCAATTACAGCATTTATTAATGAAACGGAAGGAGTCGTAGTTACAAAGATCACCTTTTTTTCATTTTCATTCCGATCATAGCAACTGTATGTCTGTAACTATGTCACTATATCTCCCTAGTTTACAACGATACTTGTATTCTTTAGATGATAATACTATACATGAAGCATAATGTCATTGTTATCGTCATTTAATTGTTGATACTACATCCGTCTAAAAATAAAATAAATGTTTAATTTTGTATTTTTGTAAACTAATTAGATTTGAGAACTTTTTATTCGTTTATTAATGAATGGAGGGAGTAAAAAATCATGAAATTACTGATGTACTAATAAATCAACAATCTTGTTTTTTATATTGGAAAATTACTAAATATTCTCTCTATTTCAATTGAGTTGCAACAAAGAGAAAATCAACAATTGATGGTGGAGAAGATAGAGAATTAGTGGGAGAGGAAAAAAATGAGTGGAGAATAATAAGTGGTTGGGAGGAAGAGAGAAAATGAGTGGAGTATTATAAAAGTAATAAAAAGTTTTCATTTTTAGACTTGTTGCAACTTAAGTGGAATAACAAAAATGACAAAATGTTGCAACTCAACGGAAACGGAGGAGTATATACGAATGGTTAGGGAAACTTTTACGCTAAGATATTAAGAAATGAGCAATGATAGGGGCACAAAATAGAGTCACAAAATCTTGCTCACAAATGAGGTGGCAATATTTTATTGGTTTCATCGATAACGGACCCGCCACACTCTAATTTAAAACATCAATAAAATCATTACACCTAGGATTTTGTGAGCAAGGTTTTGTGATTTTTTTGTGCCCATAGTATTATTCTTAAGAGAAATAGATTCCCACAAGCAAGTGTTCTCACCCCATTTGGTGTTTAGAAGTATGGAAAAGAAAAGTTGAGTAAAAAGGTGGTAAACAATCCCCCCCCCCAAAAAAAAATAAAATAAAATAAAAAATTCTTGTGATGGCTGCACTCAAATTTCTTGATCTTTCATACGTAAGCTTTGAATTAGACTTGTGACCCCAAGGCTGGTACTCAACTTGTACATTTCTTCATATTCAATTTGTTTTCTTATTTAAAAATGCATTTATTATATTTTTTAAAAAATCATAGGCAACTGTGACCTATAACCTTAAATCCTTTATTTTCTCCCAGCCATAACTTATAATTGAGTTTATACGAGTTGGACGAGCTCATCCGCATAAAACTTGAATGTATTCAAGAGATCTAGTATATATATGAGCTCAAATTGGGCTAAAACCTCAAGTGTTAAAAGACTGAGAGTGATACTTTTGTTAACATTCTTTTACTGTAGGATTTCATCAAATCTCAGCCATTATATCCGAGATATTATTGAGATTTCCGAGACGACCGTGGAGATTTGTTTAGCATATCTTCCTAGAGTTGTAGATAATATTGTTTCCTTATTTTTAAGTAGTACAAGTACTATAACTATGGCTCTTGTACACAGTTTATTCAATCAAAAGAGAAAGATCAAAAATTTTATTTTTCGTATATAAAAGAAGCATCTACGCCAAATTTATCATGTACTCATCAACAATTCATTTTAGAAAATCTTAAAATTCAATGTACAAACATTTCCCCATCAACATATGTTTGTATGCATATGCGTAGATAATGTGAATTCGCACATGAATTTACTTCTAAACCATATAAAAGTAGTTAGTGTGGAATGCAAAAGAAGTAGAAAACTAAGGGTGGTTTGTTGGGTCGTGATTATTGAAATTGGATTGCATGGACGTTAAGATCAATTTTGAAGGGCTTGATTGTCTTTTTGCCTCTCCACCGCCCCCAACAGCGGGCTATCTATATTTGGAAAAGAATGTATTTGAGGGTCAAATATTATACATACTCAAATTTGGTTGTTTGTTTTCATACAAAAGTAAATTGTGAAGGCCACAGCCACACCACACTTTAGAGAAAGAAACTTGCTCAACGAAATTACGAAAGTGATATGTAACAAGAAAAGCTTTTCCATGTTTAGAATATTTGGGTTTCAGCCCACTTGGTGATGTTCTTCATATAGAAAAAGGTAAATTGACTTCTCAATCTTGATTCCTCTCTTTGTAGCAAACTTTATTTGATTTTTGATTTTTTTTATTTTTTTCCTCTCCTTTCTCTATAAAAAAATGTGTTGAGGACTACTATGAAACTAAAGTGGCTATTAAGCCCAATGACCAGCCCACTTGTACGATGGACCGTCATGTTTAGCTAAAAGCCCAATAATTAGCCCATATGTACTATGGACTGTCAAGGGTGTAGATCCATTTTTTTTCGACTTCTCTTCTTCCTTTGCCTGCTTCCTCTTCGACAAGCTCCATTGCTCCATTGACAGACACCTATCAACTTTTGCACATTGACTGACTGCACTTATATAGATTACATGAGGAATTGTATACTACTATTGGGCCTGAAGCTTGCCTTCTTCGGGCTTTACCGAAATCCTCAAAAGTTGGGTCCAACCTATCATTTCACTTTAGAGACTCATCTATTGGGCAGCTAAGTTGGTCAAAGTAGCAATACATTGGACCTTCATGATAAAGGAAAATTTAAGGCTAGAGTCAGTTTTACAACTGCGCGTTTCGACAAAAAAAAATCATACTCCCTCCGCCCCAGTTTAAGGTTCTTACTTTCTTTTTTGGTTTGTCTCAGATTAAGGTTTTTAGTTGCTTTATTCCATAAATGGAAAAATATGAATAGTGTCTTGGATAATCTTGCCCTCAAAAGGTTCATTTAATTACAAAAAAAACCATTACTTACCCAACTTACTTTTCACTCATTTGTTTTTTGAATAGTGTTTGGACAATTATATCCCCACCTCCCTACTTTTGTTGACCAATTTTTCTTTGTTTTACACTTGATTTCTTAATAAGCGTACAAAGTCAAACTAAGAACCTTAAACCGGGACGGAGGGACTATATTTTCATCAAATCTTAATTGATGCTCCCTCCGTCCCAGAGTAAGAGTCTTACTTTCCTTTTTGGTACGTCCCAGAGTGAGAGTCATATTTCTAAAATGGCAAAGAATCTTTACCATTCACCCCACTCATTCCCTCTCCTATTTTACTTTTATACTCACAACACAAATCAATTCACTATTCTCTCTCACTCATTCTCTCTCCTACTTTACTTTTACACTCACAACATTTACATCACTTCCAATATTTATTAATAAGCGTGCAAATAAGGGGTAGGACTCTTACTCCGGGACGGAGGGAGTATAATGGGACGTGAAATTGTTTGTCAAAGGCTACTGAGAACAAGTGTTATCTCAAGTGTTAGGTAACACCCCATGTAACACACGCTGACGGACAGAAAAACACACACCCAAAATAAAAGAGTTTTGCAGCGGAAAATTAAATAGCACAAGAGATATATTTTTCTCAAGTTATATAAATATAACTTGAGAGTGCCCTTAGGCGAAAAATTTATATTTAATAAGTGTATCAAATACAAAGTCAAAAGGTTCCCTATAACTAATATGATATACTTTCTATGGAACCAAACTAAGAACAAAGTACAAGATTCTATCCTAACCAAAACTCACTCAAACCCGAAGTATTTGAGTGATAAAAGAGTGTATGGGAGGGAGAATCTAAAAGAGCCAAGAGTACTTTGGTCTTTGTGCTATGGATGTGTGTGATATTTGGCTTGGTTACAAAGTGTCCATCCTAGCACTATTTATAGCCATCAAAGACTTGAGGGCTACTCAAATAAATAGCCTTGGGATGTTGTTGACGAGTGGGGAGAGTGGAGATCATGTGCCGAGCTTATCTCCACAAAACAAGCTTGACTTGGTCCTCCTTCCTTGAATATCTCAATCGAATTCTTCATGCCCAAGTCTAACCTTCTCCTTGTTGTACTCCATGCTTCCAACGCCTTGTACTCTTCATTTTAATCAGCAACAAACTCTTGGACTTGGTCTTCTCACATTTCCCATATTTAACACATGTTAAATATGTTTGTAACTCCTCCATTATTCGGATTTTATGAATAATTCCTCTTTAATTTCTTCTCCACGATTTTAGCTCATAAATCCACTTTATTCTAACCTGAAATATGGACCAACATCTATACAATAATATTAGGACATTAGTATAAAAATTATATTAGAAAGAAATGTCAAATTACTAAGTATTTCATCTGGTAGCACTTGACTGTCAGTGGCAACATCTGAGGTAACACCTCTGTCTGCACTAAAAATCTCCCCCTTAATTTGAGATTTCTTTCCAATCTCTTAAGTGTTGGTACCTGTAAAAACAAGTTAGCTATATAACAGAATAACAAAGCACACTCCCAACATTGAACTCCCCCTTAATCTAGGAGTTATCCAAACTAACAAAGATTTACAAAAACAATACCAATCAAAAACATATTTAAACGTCTTCAACTAGTAGTTTTAAAATCCAATGTTTAAAAACCATAAAACCAATCAAATACTCACCAAAATAACCACCAAAGTATTTAAGTTCTAAACTTAGAAACTGAAATACGAAGTTGTTTAAAAACAAACCACCACAAAATAAATTGTTTTGAAGCCAAACACCATGAAAAAAACATTGTCCATGATAATGGCAACATCAACCTACAGGCAAGCTTACTCTTCTTCTTCTTCATCTTCCTCTTCTTCCTGTTCTCCATCACCAGCATTTGTACCAGCATCTGTAGTTACATCCCTGGCAGCATTATGAACAGTCCCAGCATCAACAGCTGTTGCAGCACTAGTACCAGCACCATCTCCCCCAGATTGGGAAGAAATCAGGTTGATAAATTGGAGGGTGTCGTCCTTGATCTTGGTCCAATCATAGAGAACCTTCACCATACGCGCCACTTGTTTGTCGAGGAATGCAATCACAGTGGTCTTAGGAATTGTAGGTGAAGAGTTTCCCAAGAGATGTAACACGCTGGCTACAACATTTTCAGCATCAGTACCTGAAAAAATGCTTGGAGAACTAGGAGTGCCGATAGGACTATCTGAAGCAACACTTTTCCCAATACCCTTGACTGGAACGGACGTACTTGACCCAACGTCTTTTGACTTGTTCCAAGGCAAATCACCTGTGTATCTTATACCCCCTTGGCCTTGTTTAGTCAATAGACTGTCAATCATGTAATAGTCAAGCTCATGTGTATAAACGTCCGAGTCCATTATTGGAAAATTTTGAGCCATCACCACTTGGAAAATCAAAGAGGGATAGGGGAAAACTGAAATCTTTTTCTTCCTACCCCAAGAAGCCAAGTGTGTGAAGATCAATCTCCCAATATTCACCTTCCGGTTCATTCCCAATTTATGTAACGCCCTAGCTTGTTCTAAGGTAACATATTGTTCATTTGAAGTGGGAAGCCAATTAAAAATGCACAACTTGTGCAAAACCGAAAAAAGTGAGGTGAGGTGTGAAGCAAGGAAATGTTCATTTTTCTTGGTAGGCCAAACACTAACAACGTTATTTGAGAGAACCTTAGCAATATCATCCCTGTCAGCAAATGTCCCATCATCATCACAATTAGGCATTTTTAACACTTTGTTGATCAATGAGGGGTTAATCTTGAAGATTTTACTTCGAAGAAAGAATTTGCCAAATTGTGGGGATTGTTCATTGTCAAGGTTTGGATGAAGGTTGGCATAGAAATTCCTAACCACACTTTTCACATAATTTGCGGGATAAAGATTAGCATTAAAAAAATTTCTATCATCCAAGAATTGATACACTCCATGCTTTTTCAAATTTGCTTCATCAATGAATTTTTCACGATGCATTTTCAAAGAAGATTGTTCTAGCTACCTTTCCATATTAACCTTCTTATAAAATTCCAAAGTAAGATAAGGTTTAGGAAAAGCATCATCATCATCAAAACCTCTTTCCAGAAAATCATAGAAGACTCAAATAACTCAGAAGAAGTAACAGGGGCTCTAGGAGGTTTAGACGAACAGGATGTTACCTTGGATGTTATTTGTTTACCGGTAGCACCCGAGGGAACACTCTGTTTTCCCTTCGCTTTTATTGCTCGTTTCTGGACAGCAGCAAGCGGTTCATCGTCTCTGTCCACCCAGGTCTCTAAACTTTCCACTGATTGTGCTTGCTCATCCGGTGCAACAACAAAGTTTTGGTCCGAATTATGTTCGGAGGAGAGGCTGAGCGACTCGTCTTCTTCGTCGAAGACATGCACAGGATCATCAGAGGTATTGGAAGGAACCTTTGATCTGGACTTAGAACTAAGGCGACTTGATGTTCGCTTCCGAGTTGTTGGAGCAGCACCCATCTTGGTTGATGTAGAAGTGGTTTTCTTTTTATCCTTTTTGTGGCGGAACCGGGTGGTGGAGAAGCAGTCACCAAGTGTTGTTGATGAGCCGAAGTAGCCATTTGTGATGGCTCATCAATGGACATTGCTATTTGGGTGGAAATTTGGGAAACTAATGGTGAGATGTCCATATGAGAGGTAACACGTGAGGCAACACCTGGAGACTCTTCTAGAGGTGCGGGTTGGTTAGGGTTTTGAGAGGGGTTCACCATTGTTGATTTTTTAGGAAGAAATTGGAGAATTTTGGAGAAGGGTTTTGAGGGTTTGTGAGGTTACTGTGAGGGAGAAGAAGGCGGTGAAGAGAGGGAGTATATAATGATCGTGTTTGTTAGAGAAAGAGAGAGTAAATAGGGATAGATATTTAGGAGTTTAGGAATGTGAATAGAATTTAAAATTAAATTAGACTTAACTCTTATCATCTAATTAACTAAGATCCTATTTTTTTCTCACATTTAAAACTAACGTAATTAAACTCCCCCTATTTACAAGCACATAAAATAACCAACTCCCTACTCATCAAATTTTTTTTATAAATAAAATGAAAAAAAATAAATAATAAAAAGAAACAAATAAGACGGTAAGATAGACAGGTAACGATCTTCCAAAAAAAAGAGGATAAAGTCCTAAATTTTAGGGAATTGTTACAACCATATTTTACCACATATAAAAGACTTGTTTAAAACTTTATCAAAATTGTAAACTCTTTTTCTTAGAAAATAAAAAGACTTTCAAACTTTGAAAATTTAATAAACAAATCCGAAAATGAAAATAAAAAAAAAAAACTAATGTAGCACACACTAATGTGTTAATGGCAATGATGGCAACACTTAAGATAGCATATGTGATAAACATCCCTTGATAAATTTATTTAAGGCAATTAAGGCGGGATAGACCTCATTTTTAGACACATGAGGCGGAAATATGCTTCTATAATAAGCTTTTGAGGTAAAACAAGTTTGCCAGAATTAAACATTTTTAGGCTAAACAGATCTAATAATTTAGATATAAAAAGCTTTTTCTTCATCTTTAATCACTTTAAAAAATAAACATAATTCACACTTCTTTATCTACAAGGAAGCATCGTAGTAGCGAGCTCCGTGCCCCGAGTCCTTATTAAGTGTAAACATGTTTTAGAGATTTGTACCGTTCAAGTAGGATACACTGTAGTAGCGAACTCCATGTTCCTAATACTTAGTACAAAATCACAAGATAATATCTCCCTTTGGCAAGAGTGCATCGTCGCAGCGAACGCCGTGCCCCGAGCTACTAAGGAAATACTATAAGTGCTTTTTACCCTTTTTACCTTTGAAAAAGATTAGTGACTTTGTCATTTTTGAGTTTATAGGGAATGTTATCAATAATGTTTCCTTGCATGTTATCCTACCATAACAAAAAGGTCAGTATGTGTCACCGTCAATGGATAAAAAGGACTACCCACTGACAGATTGAAAACAGAGAATATTTTTTTTTATATAAAATAAAAACAAAACACTAATATACAAGTGTTATCTCAGGTGCTGTAAACACTTGAGGTAACACCAGAAAACATGGATTTTTTAGAGATTGCAAAGACCAAGAGAGTTCTTCAAATTAGAAAATCTCTCATGGTCTAAGGCATTTGTAAAAATATCAGCCAATTGATACTTGGTATCAATATGCTCTATAGTAATTAAGCCTTTTTTCAACCATATCTCGTAAAAAGTGATGCCGAATATCAATATGTTTGGTGCGGGAGTGTTGAACAGGATTCTTAGAAATATTAATAGCACTCAAATTATCACAGTACATAGTCATAATTTTACTCTCAAGCCCATAATCATCTAACATATGTTTTATCCATATCAATTGAGTACAACAACTCCCTGCTGCCACATATTCAGATTCAGCAGTAGAGAGGGACACACAATTTTGTTTACGACTATACCATGATACTAGATTATTACCCAAGTAAAAACACCCACCACTGGTACTTTTTCGGTCATCTATATCCCCCGCCCAATCCGAATCACTAAAGCCTACCAAATTAGTATTGGTATCTTTACTATACCAAATTCCTAATTCACTAGTTCCAGACACATATTTTATGATCTTTTTAACAGAATTAAGATGGGAGACTTTTGGGTTGGATTGGTATCGTGCACAGACACACACGCTGAATATTATATCAGGACGGCTAGAAGTGAGGTAAAGGAGGCTACCTATCATGGAACGGTAAAGGGTAGGATCAAATGATTCTCCTCCTTGATCCTTGCCGAGTTTGAGTGTAGTACTCATAGGAATCGTGGAGCTTTTTGACCCCTCCAAACCGAACTTCTTTACCAAGTTTTTTTGCATACTTGCTTTGTGAGATGAAAATTCCATCACATAATTGTTTCACCTGCAAGCCAAGGAAGAAATTTAGTTCACCCATCATGCTCATCTCAAATGTTGATGTCATAGCCTCTACAAAATCATTTAAATAAGTTTTTGAAGAAGAGCCATAGACTATGTCATCAACATAGATTTGAGCAACGACGAGTTCCTTTTCATGTTTTAAAATAAATAAAGTCCTATCTGCCTTTCCTCGAGTAAATCCATATTCAAGTAAGAAACTAGTTAAGCGACCATACCATGCACGTGGAGCTTTTTTTTGCCATACAAGGCTTTATCAAGTCTATATACATGGTTTGATTGAGATGGATCTTCAAAGCCTTTAGGATGTTCAACCAAAACCTCTTCATCTAAGTATCCATTTAAAAATGCTGCTTTGACATCCATTTGATACAAAGTGATTCTAAGATAGCAAGCTGTGGCTAAGAGAAGTCTTATTGACTCAATTCTAGCCATGGGTGCGAAGGTTTCGTCAAAGTCGATACCTTCCACTTGTGTATAGCCTTGAGCCACAAGACGTGCTTTGTTTCGAACAATATTAACCTCTTCATCCGTTTTATTTTTAAAAATCTATTTTGTCCCAATAACATTAGTATTAGTGGGACGGGGTACCAATAATAAAACATTATTTCGGGTAAATTGATCGAGTTCTTCTTGCGTAGCTTGAATCCAAAAATTGTCTTTTAAAGCTTCAATCACATTTTTAGGTTCTATAGATGACACAAAACAAGAATGTTTTACTTTGGTGTATGTGGTTGACATGCACACATACCTTACCATTTCACGATAATTTACGGGTTCCTTGTTTCTCGTTCGGATTCCTTCATTCACTTCCCCAATTAACTGAGTTGTAGGATGATGCCTACGGATTTTGGGTGGAGGATCCCTTCTTGCGACATCATGGACCTCTGCATCAACTTCGGATGGCTCACTGGACTCAGGTGTTGCCTGAGGTGCTGTCTCATCTATGATAACATTATGCTCAGCATCTGTGTTTAGCATCTGTAACGTCACTCTCAGTTTGTGTGGCATCTTCTAACAAAACAAGAGGAGACTCTTGAGCACCTTCACCTGAGATACTAGAGAGATCATAAAAAACAATGTTAACAGATTCTTGGATGGTTTTTAGTCTAAGATTGTAGACCCTATATGCACGACTATCTGTTGCATATCCAAGAAATATTACCCTATCACTTTTAGAGTCGAACTTTGCTAAGTAATCACGGTCATTCAAAATGTAACACACACACCCAAAGACAAGAAAATAATGAACTTTCGGCTTCCTACCATTAAAAATCTCATAAGGTGTCATAGTAGTTCCGGGTCTTAGAAAAACTCTATTTATTGTGTGACAAGCTGTGTTAAGTGCCTCAACCCAAAACCTTTTAGAAATCCTTTTCGAAAACAACATCACACGAGTCATTTCAAGCAAAGTACGATTTTTCCTTTCGGCCACCCCATTTTGTTGAGGCGTTTTAGGAGCCGAAAACTCGTGATGTATTCCTTTTCTTTCACAAAAAGTAGAGAATAAAACATTGTCAAATTCTCTTCCATGATCAGATTTGATTCTAAAAATACAGGCACAAAACATGTTTTTTTATTTTGGAGTGTAAAAGTTTAAACTTTTCAAAAGTTTCTGATTTTTTTTTCAAAAAATAAACCCAAGTAAATCTCGAAAAATCATCAACTATAACAAAAGAATATTTCTTTCCTCCAAAACTCTCTACCTCAACTGAACCCATTAAATCCATATGTAAAAGTTGAAAACAATGTGTTGTTCCAGAGTGTTGCTCGGAATGCTGGGCAACACTATGGGCAGCACGAGTTTGTTTACCCTTAAGACAATCTTCACATATGATGGAGTTTTTAAGATCCAGTTTAGGAATACCCTTAACAGCATCTAACTTAACAATCTTATCAATGTTCCTGAAATGAACATGTCCCAACTTTTGATGCCATAGGTTTATGACATCAATCTTTGCGGTGTTGCACACGATTTTATCTTCCACACGATAACAATTATCACTTGATCTAGTTCCTGTCATAACACAATTGTTAGTACTATCAAATACTTTACAAGTGTCCTTGTAAATTTCACCTCTAAATTGTCATCACAAAGTTGGCTAATACTAATTAAATTAGCTACTAGACCATCTACATGCAAGACATTCTTTAAGGTAGGAAAATCAGTCACATTTAGTGTCTCTTTACCTATTATATTACTCTTGCTCCCACCACCATAAGTTACACTACCCCCATGAATAGATTCATAGTCCTTTAAAAACATTTTTGTTCCCGTCATATGGCGTGAACACCCACTATCAAAAAACCATGATCCTTCAACATTTGTTATTAAGGCAGTATAGACAACATTACAACTCAGGTTAGCTTTAGGTTTCCATGACTTCTTTTTTGTGTTTTTGACTTTCTGACAACAAGTGTTATCTGGAGTGCTGGGTAACACTTCAGGTAACACAGAGGGACTGGACTCCTTTTTTGAAAGCTTAGTACATTTATTTTTAAAATGTCCAGTAATGTGACAATATTGACACACTTTTCCTTTGTCAGAAGCATCATTTGAACAAGAATTTTGATCAAAATCATGACCTTTCACGAAACATATATTATGTTCATCACAAGACAAAGAAGAAGTAATACTCTCTAAAGATTCTCGGAAACCGATACCTGCTTTGAGAGGCTTACCCAAGTTAAGGATCTCATCTAATTTGGACGATCCGGTGTTGAGTTTCTTCAAGGTGGTCTCGGCTAGAGTCAACTTGGCCTTGACTTTCTCTAGCTCGGCATCTCTCTTGGATGCTTGAACTTCCAAACGAGTCAAGTAGGCCTTGAGTCCATCGTTCATCTTGGTTAAAGTTTTAACCACTTGGTTCTCTTTCTTTCATTCCTTGAGCAAATCCTCACAAAGTTTTTTTAAACCATCAATGAGCTCATCTTTGCTCAGCTCATCCTCTTGTGAACTTCCTGCATCAAGATTAGTGGAAACCATGAAACAAACATTATTAAATGAACTGAAATTGTTATACCTGACGGGTGTGGTCTCAGATGTTATCTCAGTGTACATAACATCTGTGGTAACACGTACAGTCTCCGAGTCACTTAGTGTGACAAACATGTTTGTTTGATCAGGTTCTTCCTCCTGGACTGGTCCCTCATATTCATTGTCACTCATGGAAACCCATAGGTTCTTCCCCTTTTTCCTTAGTGTGTTGGCACACTCGTTTTCATAGTGACCCCATCTCGAACAAGCATGACATTGAATTGATTCAATGTATTTGGGATCAGACCTTGATTGATCTGAGGATGCCCTACGCATTGGAGTTGACTTTTGAGTAGATGGGAATGTCCTCTTTGGCATCGAATCATACACCTTGGTTTGTTTCTCCTTTGCTTTTACCTGCACTTTTTCATTGTTAAACTTTTTAACCATTGCATTATATTTTCTAGCAAGTAAAGCAACACTGGCATTTTCATCCAATTCTTCAAAAATTTCATCTTCATCATCATTTGAAAAATCTGAGGATTGCACTTTTAAAGCAACATTTTTCCCTTTAGAAGCATCACTTTGTTCAAGGAGATTTGACTCAAAATTTTTTAAAATGCTCATTAAAGAATTGATGTTCATAGTAGAAAGATTGTGAGCTTCTTCAATAGATGAAACTTTCATACTGAATCTCTCAGAAAGAGTTCGAATAGCTTTTGAAACAAGTTGTTTGTTGGTAAAAGGTTCACCCAAAAGTTGACACTCATTTGCAATATCAAACAAATTTTCAAAATAAGATGAAATAGTTTCATTTTCACTCATCCTCAACCTTTCAAATTTGCCAGTGATAGTTCTAAACTTATTTTCACGCACACTAGTATCACCTTCACAAAACCTTTGTAAAGTGTCCCATGCCTCTTGAGCAGTGGAACTAATTTGAATAAGTTTGAAAATATGCATATCAACCCACTCAAAAATAGCATTAAGTGATTTTTCATTGAAATTAGCTAGATTAATCTCTTCATTAGTCCACTCAGATTCAGGTTTGACTTGAACGTCACCATCTTCATCTGGGGTAACATAGGAAGAGAGTAACCATTTGTTATAGATCGCCAAGCCCGAAGATCAATTGATTTGATATGCGAGCGTAGGCGGATCTTCCAATAAGCATAATTCGAGCCATCTAAAACAGGAAGACGTTTCTGATTGGGATTAGCAGGATCGAAAGCCATGACAAACTGGAACGAACCACTTAGTATGTCAAGTGACCGGGCTCTGATACCAATTGAAATTGTTTGTCAAAGGCTACTGAGAACAGGTGTTACCTCAAGTGTTAGGTAACACCCCAGGTAACACACGCCGACGGACAGAAAAACACACACCCAAAATAAAAGAGTTTTGCACCGGAAAATTAAATAGCACAAGAGATATATTTTTCTCAAGTTATATAAATATAACTTGAGAGTGCCCTTAGGCGAAAACTTTATATTTAATAAGTGTATCAAATACAAAGTCAAAAGGTTCCCTATAACTAATATGATATACTTTCTATGCAACCAAACTAAGAACAAAGTACAAGATTCTATCTTAACCAAAACTCACTCAAACCCGAAGTATTTGAGTGATAAAAGAGTGTATGGGAGGGAGAATCTAAAAGAGCCAAGAGTACTTTGGTCCTTGTGCTATGGATGTGTGTGATATTTGGCTTGGTTACAAAGTGTCCATCCTAGCACTATTTATAGCCATCAAAGACTTGAGGGCTACTCAAATAAACAGCCTTGGGCTGTTGTTGACGAGTGGAGATCATGTGCCGAGCTTATCTCCACAAAACAAGCTTGACTTGGTCCTTCTTCCTTGAATATCTCAACCGAATTCTTCATGCCCAAATCTAAGCTTCTCCTTTTTGTACTCCATGTTTCCAACGCCTTGTACTCTTCATTTTAATCAGCAACAAACTCTTGGACTTGGTCTTCTCACATTTCCCATATTTAACACATGTTAAATATGTTTGTAACTCCTCCATTATTCGGCTTTTATCAATAATTCCTCTTTAATTTCTTCTCCATGATTTTAGCTCATAAATCCACTTTATTCTAACCTGAAATATGGAGGGTGGGGTATTTTGACTTTAAGTTACTATTTTACCCCTCTTAAAAAGTCTCACACATGGCACATGGCATACTTAAACTGAGAAAAATGGATGTCGTTTGTGGTAGGTATGACGAATACAGTAAAAATTAGAGTTTGGGTATGACGGGTGCAAAAAATGAGAGTCCAGGTACCAAATCCAAAATAACCCCAATAGTTCAGGTACTATATTTGCAGTTTTTCCTTATAAATAATTCCTCTTTAATTTCTTCTCCACGATTTTAGCTCACAAATCCACTTTATTCTAACCTGAAATATAGACCAACATCTAGACAATAATATTAGGACATTAGTATAAAAATTATATTAGAAAGAAATGTCAAATTACTAAGTATTTCATCAAGCAGCACTTGACTGTCAGTGGCAACATCTGAGGTAACACCTCTGTCTGCACTAACAGGACGTATAAAGTAATACCTTTGTCCCTAAACGAGTGTTTAAATTTCATTTTAAGGGACATCTTAAAATCTCAACTCTTTGTACAATTTGGTGGCAAAGATTTATATATAATCTTGTAATCTCTTTTTCAAACATCTGAGGTAACACATCTGTCTGCACTAACAGGGTGTATCTCCTTTTTAGAATCTCTAGTTTTTTTTTTCTTTATTGTTCTAGAATTTTTTGTTTTTATTTTAATGTTAATGTAAAGTTTCAGTTGCATTTGACTTTCTCTTGTCTATTACATTAAAATGCCTTTCTTATAGCTAATCTACATCAATGTTCACAACACTGATCACTAAACACAAAATTTACTGTTTATTCTAGATTTAAACATGTTTAACTCTTTAATTCAATACTGGTGGGACGGTACGGCTACAGTTACCGAAGGGTTTTCAAAACTCATAACCGTGTAATACACGGGTGCGGGTATGGGTGGGACACGATTATGGAGGGTGTGGGTCCACGGGTCCACCCCCCCCCCCTTTTTATTTAACTGTTAAATTTTTAACATATTTCATTAGAAATCTAACGGAATCTGCTAAAAATCTAATATTTTTAACATATTATGTTAGATAATTAACAAATTATGTTAGAAAACTAACAAAATATGTTACAAAACTAACATAATTTGTACGATTAGAGCGGTTAGTGGTTATGGTTACGAGTTTGGGTTCCTAAATCTTATAACTGTAACCAAACCGCATTATTGACGGGTTCAATTAAAACGGTTAACAAATTATCCACAAGTAGGGTACTAACGGTTTAAATACGAGCGCGGGTTGACGGTTGTTACGTGTAGGGTTCCGAGTTGGGCATGGTCTGTTATGTAAGGAAGTAAGGGCATCCACAGTGAGGTAAGGATTAGGGGATCGATCCCTTTAAAAAAAAAGACAAAAACTTGTGTGAGAACACTCCAACCCGTCTCATGGGTGAGACGGGTCATTTTTTTGACCCGTTACCCGACCCACAACCCTGCTCCAGGACCCATGGGGGGACCCTGCCACGTGGCAGCCCCTTTTTTTTTTTTTTTTTTTTTTTTTTGCTTTTTTTTAAATTTTTATATTTTTATTTTTGGTTTTTTTTCGGTTTGTGAAAAGTAATAGTTACCATCTCTTAAAGTAATAGTGTTATTCCTATGTTTTCTTCGTTTGCCAAAAGTAATACTTATTATAACTAAAATGTAACAAACGTGTTATTTATATGTAATAGTATTTGTAAATAATTGTAATACATATGTATAGATATCTATTTGTTTTCAAACAATAAGTTACAATGGGGTCAAATTTATCATGATACATGTAAAAGTATTACATTATCTATAGAAATCTGTTACAATTTCGTCAATCAAAGTGTTACATTTATTTGTATAAACTTACTATTACATTCATATACATAAGTTATTACTTTTCAAATGGGTAAAAACGAGCTTTTGTTTTTTTAAAACAAGTATTACGTTTACTTATGAACAATGTTACTTTAAGAGATGGTAACTATTATTTTTTGCTAAACCACTGAAAAGTCGAAAAAAAAAAAAAAAAAAAAAAAAAAAAAAAAAAAAAAAAAAAAAAAAAAAAAAAAAATCGGCCAATGGTGGGTTGCCACGTGGCGGGTTCGGCCCATGGGTCATGGGGCGACCCGTCTCATGCATGAGACGGATCCCCTTGTTCTCATGGGAGACCACCTCCAAAAAAAAAAAAGTTCCATTGTGAGTGTATGTGTCGACACCCAAAGATAGAAATGACTCTCAATATATAGACACTGTTATTATTTCCTAAATGGACCCCAAAATCAAATTTTAATTAAGTAGTGGGTCTATTTTAGAACCCATAATAAAATCAACCATTATAGAGAAAAATAATTAAAGTGATGAATATGTTCTTTGATGATGAGGAGGTTAGTTGGCATGTGATAGAACTTATAAAAATGACATCCACTGTGGATGCTCTCGAAGATAGCGTACCCCACGGCACACATATGGCAAGGGGAAGTGGCCAATCGCCGTCATCGTCGGACCACGGTGTAGATGCTAATATACACCCGTCAACCCCAGATTCCCCTACCTCCGTTGGCTTCAACACCGATCAAATTCCCTTAAACACCAGCCGTACGTCGGAGAATTACACCGACGACGAGGACGAAGCCGCCGTCGATCCCGAAATCATCAGGGATGAACCTGAAGAAGAGGAGGAGGAGGAGGAAGGCGAAGATCTTTTTAACGACAATTACATGGAGTGAGTTTCATTTCTTCTTCCAACTATCGTATCTGTTTGAATATAACTGTTTGTTATTTCGGGTAATGAAGGGATTATCGGAGGATGGAGGAGCATGACCAGTACGAATCGGTGGGGTTGGATGAATCCCTTGAAGATGAGAGGGATTTAGATCAGATCATGGCCGACCGACGCGCCGCCGAGGTTGAGCTTGATACCAGGGATGGTCGCTCCTCCCAGCTCCTCCATGACCAAGGTTTCCTACTAATACTTAAGCTGCCTACTACATGTTTCATTTTCTATTTGCCAGAGTTGAAATCGGTATAGAGGAAAAATATGGGAAGAACAAATTGGTTTATTTCCCTGATTGCAAAAGCCACATATGTTACAATATACTCCCTCCGTCCCGCCGGAAATTGCAAAACTTACCATTTTGGGCGTCCCATAGAAATTGCAAAATCCATAAATGGAAAGTTTTTAATACTTTTTAATTAGTGGGTCCCACTTTTCATACTCACATCCACTAACCCACTAACTATTCTCTACCCCACTTTCTCTCTCCCACTCAACTATCAACACTCACAACACATCACCTTTTTCACTTTTTCCCTTAATTCTTGTGCCATAATTTTTTTTTGAAGTTTCCGGCGGGACGGAGGGAGTATACAAGAACTCTTCCTTGAATAATAAGACTCCTACTCCTACAATTTAGCTTACAACATAAATCTCTACCTAATTTACATGCTATCAAATAGGAAAGAGATATACAAAGAAATAAGAAGAGATATCCCGAAAGTATATGGAGATCTCGGAAATCTCTGTGTAGTATCTCAACACCCCCCTCAAGTTGGAGCGTGTAAATCACAAACGCCCAACTTGCCTAGAAGATGTAGAAATTGTCGACTGCCCAATGCCTTAGTAAGAAGATCAGCCAACTGTGAAGTCGTATGTACATAGGCAGTTGTGATGACATTTGACTGAACAGCATCACGGACAAGATGACAGTCAACCTCAATATGTTTGGTTCGCTCATGATGGACAGGATTTTGGGCCATATGTAATGCGGATTGACTATCACTCAGAACAGTCATAGGAGCAGAATGGGAAATGCCGAATGAGCCAAGCAAACTACGTAGCCTTTTAATTCACACGTGGCACTTGCCATAGAACGATATTCCGCCTCGGCCGATGATCGTGAAATAGTAGTCTGTTTCTTGGTTTTCCAAGAGATTGGAGAGTGACCCAAGAAAATGAAATAAGCTGTAAGAGAGCGCCGAGTAAGAGGACAACTTGCCCAATCAGAATCACAATATGCTCGGAGATGAAAAGCTGAATCAGAGCGCAACATAATACCTTGACCCGGACGATTCTTCAGATACCGAACAACACGCAAAGCGGCTGTCCAATGGGCCTTCTTAGGCCGAGTCATAAATTGTGCAAGAGTATGCACACTGTAGGATAGCTCTGGGCGAGTAATGGTAAGGTAAATATGTCGACCCACAATTCGCCTATAAGCCTCAGGTTCCCGTAAATCATCGTCTTCAATCAAAGCCAAACGGTGATTCTGCTCAATAGGAGTAATGGCTGGACGTGCTCCAAGAAGACCAACCTCAGACAGTATATCAAGCGCATACTTGCGTTGGGACAGAAAAATACCATCAGGATGTGTCGCCACCTCAAGCCCCAAGAAATACTTAAGACGCCCAAGGTCTTTCATGTGAAAACAATGACTAAGATATGCCTTGAATCGGTTAATAGCAACCGAATCATCCCCACCAATAACCAGGTCATCAACATAAACCAGAACGTGTATCTCAGCAGCGGAAGTCTTTAAAGAGAACAAAGAATAGTCAGAGCATGACTGAACAAATCCATACCTCTTCAATGCCATAGAGAGTTTCGCAAACCAACAACGAGGGGCTTGCCGAAGACCATATAATGATTTTTTAAGTTTACAAACCTTCCCAGAGAAGAAGTCCGGATGTCCCAAAGGCACCTTCATATACACATCCTCACTAAGATCACCGTGAAAAAAGGATTGTGAACATCCATTTGATGAAGTTCCCATCCTTTAACCGCAGCAATGCTAAGAAAAACTCGGACCGTAACCATTTTGATGGTAGGGGCAAATGTTTCCTTGAAGTCAATACCTTCAACTTGTCGATTTCCCAAGATCACCAACCGAGCTTTACAACGCTCGACTGTCCCATCGGTTTTGTACTTGATTTTGTAGACCCATTTGTTGCCAATCACCTTCTTATCAAGAGGAGCATCCACCAACTCCCATGTTCCACTCTGATCAAGGGCATTAAGCTCTTTAGACATAGCCTCGCGCCATTGAGGAAGCTTAACCGCTTCGCTAAAATGTTTCGGCTCAACACCTGAGTCAATAGCAGCCAAGAAACAACGATGTGCAGGCGAAAATTTAGTGCAATTGACAAAGTGTGGTAAAGGATAACGAGTACCTGAAGATTTGGATTGAGAAGATGGACGGGACGGGGGTGTAGCTTGAGTTTTATTCGCCTGTGACCGTCCCAACTCATAATCAGAAGTTGGATATCTGGTAGAAGGAACTTTAATTCTCTGACCACGTCCCAAATTTTCTGGCTCAATCAATTCGGCAGGTTGTTCAACCTGTTCAGACAACTGTGCTGGAATATGTTCTGTCACTTGGTCAGTCAGTTGGTCGAAAACTGGGTCAGGAACCTCATCAGCGGCTGGTGTCTGTGCTGTCGACTGTGCGGTCATCTGTGGAGTGGGTTGAGCAGTCAACTCACCAGTCACATGTCTATCGTCTTCAGAATCATCCATATCATTGGAGGAACATAGAAAGATATCGGAGTCCATGTATGTTTTATCTCGGTCAGCCATACCGTGAGCAAAAGGGAACTCCTTTTCCACAAAAACAACATTCCGAGAAACAAGCAACTTATTTTCATCAAGATCATACACATACCATCCTTTCTTACCAAGAGGATACCCTAAAAACACACATCGTCTACTTCAACTTGCAAACTTGTCATTATCACGTCGAGAATAATGAACATAACATAAAGACCCAAACACCCGAATACGTGAGTAAGAAGGAGATTTCCCAAAAATAATTTCATAAGGGGTTTTTCCGTTTAACAATTTTGAGGGGGTTCGATTAATTAAATGCCCAGCCGCCAACACACACTCCCCCCAAAATTTAACCGGTAATTTTGCTTGAAACATTAAAGCACGGGATACGTTCAAAATATGTCTATGCTTTCTTTCCACCCTTCCGTTTTGTTGGGACGTACGAACACAAGTAGTGTGATGTTCAATTCCATGTTCAAGAAAATATTTTTCCAAACAAGTAAATTCCGTCCCATTATCACTCCTAATTTTCTTAACTTGTTTATTAAATTGCGGCTCCACCATGGCAAGAAAATTTTTCAAAATCTGGGAAACATCACCCTTGGAATTGACCAAATAAACCCACACCGCACGGGAACAATCATCCACAATGGTTAAAAAATAAACAGCACCACACAAAGCAGGTTTCCGATAATCACCCCAAATATCACAATGAATTAAATCGAAAACCTCATTAGAATTACTTTCACTGAGTAAAAATTTATCCCTACTCTGTTTAGCCTTGCAACAAATCTCACAAACGTCTTTATTAATACTACTACGATTAATGAAAGGTAACAAACCCACTATTTTTCTTGACGGATGCCCGAGCCGCTGATGCCACAACTGAAAACTGCCAGATTCTCTAACGTTGCACACTTGCGTTGTCGGTGACTTCCTCAAGTAGTACAACCCCCCGTCCAATTCACCCGCTCCAATCAAAATCTTCGAGGCCCGATCCTGTACAACACATTATTTGTCAGAAAAATGCACCAAATAATTAGAATCTCGAAGTAATTGAGAGACAGATAAAAGATTGCAGTTAAAAGCGGGGGCATATAAAACATTTTTTAAAACAAGATTCGTGGTAATCTCAACGTTTCCTTCTTTCGTGGCTTTCATGTATCTCCCATTAGACAGACCAATGTGATCCGTCTTAATATCATGAACATCACTGAGCAAAGAGATGTCCCCTGTTATGTGTCGGTTGGCTCCACTGTCGACAAGCCAACTGTAAAGCCCAGTTGTCTTACCAGTTGTGCCGCCAGTTGTGCTGACAGTTGTCGGCACTTGTGTCTGCATGAAATTCTTGAAGTTGTTCCACTGATCTGCTGTGAATCCCAGTGCTCTAACCTGATCTGGAACCCCATCAATATTGACCTCTGCATTGTTGGACTTTGTGCTCGGCTTCCCTTGATCTCTTCTTCCCGAAGAAGATTGGCTTCCACCCCTTCCTTTCGTTGGCTTCCCACGCTGGTCTTCCCACCATTTTGGATATCCTATCAGCCTGAAGCACGAATCTACACTGTGTCCTTTCTTCCTTCAGTGAGAGCAAGTGACATTGCTCATATCCTTCTTTTCTGTCAAGCCAACTGATGCGCCATCTGTGCTCACAGTTGATCAATCAATTGCCCTATCAACTGCCCGAGCGACGAAACTTGCTGGATTCGGGAATTCTTCATGTCCACCTCCCAGAACCTGTTCCTCTCGTACAACGTTAGAATACGCCTTGTTCACAGAAGGCAGGGGCTCCGTGTTGACAATAGACGACTTCACATTCTCAAATTTTGGAGTTTCTAGCCCCATAACGAATTGATGCACACGCTCCTCCTCATGTCTCTTCACCAAAACAGCCCTAATATTGCACTTACAACCCGAACAGGAACAGGTCGGTAGTGTCTCAAAATCATTGAGAGTATCCCACAGTTTCTTTATCCGTCCATAATATGAAGCCACGCTTTCATTCTTCCCTTGTCTGCAATTAGCTATGTCCGCCTTCAACTGTTGTGTCTTCGGTCCATTCCCCAACGAAAATCGTTCCTTCAAATCATCCCACAAAACCTTCGCCTCGTCCACATAGGTAATGGTGGATCGAAGAGTTGGTTCTATCGTATTAAAGATCCATGAAACAATCATGGAATTCATTGTCCACCACTGGTCTGCTTCATCAGCATCATCATGACACGGGATTCTGCCATCAATGAATCCGGTTTTCGTCTTCGCTCGAAGCGATCCTTTGAAAACTCGTGCCCATTCTTCATAATTCTCACCCTTCAACTGAACATGGGTGATGATCATTCCTGGATTGTCATTTGAAGAAAGAAAATAGGGAGATCTCTTTTCTTCCTTGACCTCCTTTCCTTTGCCGGAATTTTCAACTCCGGATCTATAAACTTCGTCGTCGCCGGCCATGGTTCTTGATCAATAAAACCGGGCTCTGGTGCCAAGTTGAAATCGGTATAGAGGAAAATATGGGAAGAACAAATTGGTTTATTTCCCTGATTGCAAAAGCCGCATATGTTACAATATATACAAGAACTCTTCCTTGAATAATAAGACTCCTACTCCTACAATTTAGCTTACAACATAAATCCCTACCTAATTTACATGCTATCAAATAGGAAAGAGATATACAAAGAAATAAGAAGAGATATCCCGAAAGTATATGGAGATCTCGGAAATCTCGGTGTAGTATCTCAACAGCCAGCTCTATCGTACATTAGTGGATGGAAGTTACCCTAATTGATTTATCTCTTTCACCTGGCATAAATTTACCTATCGGTCATTATTCACAATCGGGCCTAAGTTGCATCTTACACTGGTTTTAAACTAAGTTTTATATGGAGTCATTTCGGCTTTGGCTTTAAAGGCTTCTGATACAAATCCCGGTGTGAGTCATCTTTTGTCAGTTTACTGCCTCGATACTCTCTGAAATCAACTTTCTGGTCGCAGGGGAAACTTGAATGGTGTAACATGTAATTGTAGCTGAATAACTAAGCCATTATCAATTTCACTTACGTGCCAGAGATTATGCAATACCAAACTGATCCTGAACCACTTTGAGCTGCCTCTGAACTAGTTGTTCTTATTTGAAGTCCTAATGCATTTCTATCAAGTTACAATGTGTTAGCATATCAACTTGTTCAGTTATGTCTGTACTTTCAGTCACAATCAGCATTGGGACTAGCTTGACTTATGATAATTTATGAAACTTATTTGATCCAAAGACCATACAGATGCACTAGATGCTCATTCCACAGATACGTCTTAAAATGCAGTATAGGATTCTGGATACTGATACGATGATCTATACAATCTCCTAACTCTGCAGCGGGACTTGTTGAGACTACAAGCTGATCCCTTAATTTAAAACCCTTAGCAATATTTTAAGAAAAATAAATATCATATGCAACTACATTGTGTGTTTATCGTGCTAACTTTAAAAGTAAGCTTGTTACTGAAAGTTATTGTGTTGCATCTCTCTTGAAATGTGACTTTTGACTTTATGTAGTTAATTAGCCTTCATTGATGCTTTAGTTTTAAAACTTCACATACTAGGATTACCCGGACATTTCTTTTTGCTAAAACTTTTACCCATAAGTTGATCATCTAGAGTGTTAGTACATAAGGCTGAATGCTAAGAATTTCTGCTGCAGATACAGATGATGACAACTAAAGGCCTTAAAAAGAACAAGAGCTGATTTTAGGCCTCCAGCAGCAAGAAGCTTTGATGATACTGACGCAATGCAAAGATCACCTGGTAGATCACAGCGGGGAAACTCAAGAGATGATGTGCCTATGACTGATCAGACCGACGATGAATGCATATGAGGTGCCTTTTTATTTTTTCTTTTCCCATCTCTGGTTTCTTAACTCAGTCAGAGCTTGAACACCGGAACTGTCTCAGATGATTCATAATAAACGATAAGATCATGCAAGTGTTAATTGCTAACCAATATGATGCAGGATGAAGACAATGACGAAGGTGAATTCGAAATGTATCGTGTGTTCAGGGCACCCTGAGGGTGTGGGTTACTAGAGATGAAGCGCGTCGATTTATTGCAAAGAAGTTGAAGGAATTCATAATGACATATGTGAACCCAAAGAGTGAACATCTAGACTTTGAATATATGATTGTAACAAATGTGGAAGTAGACTGGGCCCCCTTTTCCAAAACTCATATGCAGAGGTCAAGGTTGGTTCTTGCCCATAGTGCCAGTCAAAGGGACCATTCGCGTCAACATTGAGCAGGTAGATCTCCTCATACCCTTACTATACTTGCAAAAAATATAAAATTATTACTGAATCTATTGTCATTGCAGACACTATACAGGAACTACCAAAAGCTTACTCTTCAGGAAAGCCCAGGGATTGTGCCTGCTGGTCGATTACCTAGATACGAGGAAGTGATACTGCTGAATGATTTGATTGATGGCGCCCGCCCTGGTGAAGAGATAGTAACCTCTCAACTTTGAGACTTTCATACTCTTTACACTCGAGCTAAAAAAACAGCCTTTCATATCTTTTTGTTACATTTGACTTTCTACAGGGAGGTCACAGGTGTTTACACTAACTACTACGTATAATTTATCATTGAGTATGAAAAATGGATTTCCTGTCTTCGCAATGGTGATCGAGGCTAACTATGTTACAAAAAAGCAAGACCTGTTTTCAGCTTACAAACTTACTCAGGAGGACAAAGAAGAAATTGAAAAGTTGTCTAAAGATCCCAGGATTGGAGAAAGGGTATGTTGTGTTCTCCATTATTATATTATATCTCCATTTTTTCTGTCATGGACCGTCATTGGGATACTTTGTAACTCAGGATCAGCTTTTGCTAAATTGCTTTGATTATCTCCATCCTGAAATGATTTCTCTGACCAACTTGTCAGATTATAAAGTCTATTGCACCATCAATCTATGGCCATGATGACATGAAGACACCAATTGCTCTCGCAATGTTTGGAGGCCAAGAGAAGAATGTTGAGGGGAAACAGCGTTTGCGAGGAGACATTAATGTGCTCCTGCTAGGTGACCCAGGCACGGCCAAATCACAATTCCTCAAGTAAGATCTTCTCAATTACTTCTAAATAACTTTATCTCATAAAATCAACAGTAGTTTTAAATCCCAAGAGCTTCTGTTTAAGGTATGTTGAGAAGACTGGGCAAAGGGCTGTCTACGCAACAGGAAAAGGAGCTTCAGCTGTTGGGCTAACTGCAACAGTGCACAAAGATCCAGTTACACGGGAGTGGACTCTTGAAGGAGGGGCCCTTGTTCTTGCTGATAAGGGGATATGTCTTATTGATGAGTTTGACAAAATGAATGATCAGGACAGGTTAGATAATTTGTCTTTACGAATGTTTGGATTGCAGTAGTCCATTTCTGGCTGGAAAATAATCTTCACATTTTTCTATATTCAGGGTAAGTATTTATGAAGCGATGGAGCAGCAAAGCATTAGCATATCAAAAGCAGTTTTTAATGCCAGCTGGCTTGCAATACTAGTTCTTGCCGAAAGCTAATATTCTCATTGCTTTTCCTTTGGATGGTTGATTCATATGAAGTCACTGTATGGTGAAGGATAAGCAATTTAGTTGTGGCGATGGATATTACCTTGTTGTCTTGTTTATTTTAAATATTTATAGAGTTGGGTAATTTGACATGAGTCTAGTTATTCAATCATGCGTTGTACAAAAGCTTAAGAACTCAATAACTTGTTTTTCTTGTCTTCTTTGCAGGTATAATTCCTCAAAGAACTTTTCACAAAATGTTGAATTAACAGATCTGATTGTATCTCGTTTTGACATTTTGTGCCGCAAAGGTTATATTTCACTTTCTCAAACCTTACTCCTCAATACTCCATTGAGGTGTGATTGACAGAGAAAGGTTTTCAATGCAGGATGTGGTGGATCCTGTCACTGATGAGATGCTTGCAAAGTTTGTTGTGGATAGTCATTTCAAGTCGCAACCTAAAGGTGCTAACTTAGATGACAAGTCCTGTCGCGACCCCGAACCCCGCGGGCCCGAGATCGCGAGCTGGACGTCGACTTAAACAATAAACTCTAAAATAATGGAGATAAAAATTTCCTTTTATACCAAAAGGGGATAACACAAAGTTTTGGGAAAACAATTTAACAACGACAATGTACTAGTGTAAGACCCATAAGCTCACACTACAAAATAATAAAATATACAAATCTTAGTGACGTCAAAGTGTGGTACAACTATCCCCAAAAGAGTTACACATTTATATAATGTAAACCCACCAATACACACTTGCCCCAAAAGCTCAACCCTCGCGACGTCCTGTCTCGTGATCAGCGAGTCTAATCCTTTCCACCTGGGGGGGGGGGGGGGGGTTAAGGAAAAACAAAGACAAGAGAAAAGGGGGTGAGATAAATCTCAATAAGTTACTAATGCAACTACATGACATGCTATGATGCGATAATCAATAATAAAACACATAACACATAGCAATTATCATATACCAGATAGCAGCGGAAATAAACACATAACAAAGGATATAGCCAAGGTTTTCCCAAACTGATAAACCAAATAAAGGTCGCTGCGCAGCTTCAATAATCAACCATCAACATCTTCATAATAGCATGAAAGCTGAAGAGAAACCCCGGTACCGGAACCAATAACCAAATGAAGTGTCACAAGGGACGGGAGACATGCCACAAAGTCATGCTCCAAGTAAAGCTAAAATGCACACAAAGGAGCTAGCTCTTCTCACATCCAAGGCCAATCTGGAGGAGGGTAATAATGGGGCAAAACAATGGTCAACATCATAATGGACTTGGCCGTGCCATTATAATATTTCGCATCGCCCGAAACAAACACAAATAACCAGCTGGACTTTCAAACGTAGGCCAAGTAATAAAATACTAGCACGATAAATAGCCATGGATTCCAAAGTAGGGAATCATGCCAATAATCACCAAGAAGATGAAATGAACCAACAATACACAATAAAGGTGTTCCAATACTTCCAAAGTAAGAATACTCAATTACTATAACACATTCAATCACAAAGGATCCAATTCAATTCTAGGCATCCAACTACAACTACTCACTCATCTCGAAGAGCTCAAGGAGAGCTTTAAAACGATAGTTTATACACCTAAATCGGAGTTCGGACGAGAGAGTTATGACTTCCGGAAGATAGCACGAAAACAAATCAATTTGGAACAGGGGAGGGAGGGGTGCGCGCGCTTCATAGGGAAGGAGGCGCGCGCTTCATATGATCAGAAGGAAATGCTAGAATTCAAGGGATGAGGGTGCGCGCGCTTCAACCAAAAGGGGGCGCACGCCTCCCTGCATCAGAAGGAAATCAAGAATTGGAAGGGGGGAGGGTGCGCGCGCTTCATAGGGAAGGAGGCGCGCGCCTCCTATCGTCTTCAACGAAAACCCAGAACTTCACCTGGTTCTTCAATTCGGGAATGAACCTAAAATTGCCATTTCTTTACCAAAACTCAAATGACTCAAAGCCAATACTTCCAAATAACAATACCAAGGTACCCAACCACTTAGGAACCCAGAAATGATCCATAAACAACCTTAAAACAACTTGAACCAAGGAGTGATTCCAAATGCCCAAAATCACAAAAGATGAACCAAATACCAATCAACTCCAAATCAAACAAAGAGGTTACATATATCAACAAGAGTATCAAGGGAGTTAAATATGAACATTATTAGCATAAAAGGGGGAAAAGCAACTTACCCGGATTTTCTCAAAGTTGATGGATTTCAATTATTTTTGGCTTCCTACGATCCTATCGACGATTTAAACAAGATTCATGTTTTAAGAAATGAGAAATAACAAGAGGAAGATGATGGAAATGTAGAGAGAAGTGAGAGAAGAAAACTTACCCAATGTAGAGAGAGAGATGTGCTGGGAGATGGAGTGTGAGAGTGAGGGAGGTGAGGGAGGAGAGTAGGGAGAAGATGAATTATTTGAAATGTTACACTAAGGCCCCTCCCCCTAATACTACCCTTTCAAATAAACTCCCCACTAACAAATAAGACTCAACACTTCTACACTAGCACAAATGACCCAAATAAAATGCTAGGCAGATTATTATGAAACATAAAATGCACACATAAATATTTAAATAAATAATAATTTAAATAAGTAAATAAGCAAATAAATAAATAATAATTATTTATTACTAATAAAATAGAGCCTAGTTTTCGGGTCGTGACAAGTCCATCAGTAATTCCCAAGAAGATCTTCATGCCTCTGGCATTCCAGTTCATGAACGCTCTTGATTAATTTGAGCTCTTATCTCGTTTCAGATTCTTCCTCAAGATGTCCTAAAGAAGTACTTAACTTATGCCAAGTTAAATGTATTCCCAAGGTTGCATGGCGCTGACTTAGATAAGCTCATCACTCAAGTTTATGCTGAATTGCGGAGAGAATCTTCGGTAAGATTTGTGTGAATGACAATGTTATTGTTAGCGATTTTTATTGACATGTTTGTTGCCTAACTGATCGTATTTGTGGTATGTGGTATATTTGTTTCATTAGCATTATATTGAAGCTAGTTGTTGAAACATGTTTGTTTGGTATATATGGCAGGTGCTTGACAATGGAATCACGATCTAAGGCCATTCTTTGACAGCAACGAGTTTGGTAGAGCCAACTTTGGAGCTGGAGGCGGAAAGAGGAGTGATAAGGCATTAGCTTCCGAGATAAGAAGGTGATAATATTTGTGATTCCTTAGAATTAGAATTAGATGAAGAGGAGAATCATCATAAGTTGTTTGCAAAATTATGATGCCAGTTTTTTTTTTTTTTTTTTTTTTTTAAAAAAATATATTGAAAAGAGCATACTTATAGCTAGGAAAAATGTGGTGTTTGAGGTGTATAAGATCATGAGGTATCAAGTTTCAGATTTCTAAAACAAGTGACAAAGATGTAATTGATTTGAGGATCAAAGTAAAAGTGTTTATACTAGCTTGACAAGATTAAATTTCACCGGTGATGCAAATTGATTATGTGATGTTTTTAACAATAGTTAAATATTAATAATAGCTATGTAGTGGTAATTTTTATATTCAATCTACCTCACACATTCATTCATTCTCTTTATTTTCCACCGCACAATTCATTCAACCAACCTACTATTAACCACACTCATTCTCTCTCTTCATTTTCTACCACACAATTTCCTTTTTTATTTTTTTTTCTTGGTTATTGTGCTCACCTCTTAGGTATCAAGTAAGGTGTGACGGAGGGAGTACATCATAGCAGGCCGCTCACTATCTCCTCTTTCTTAAAACAGATCGCATTCTCTCTTTCTCTCAAAAACGATAATACAACTACACTAATTTCGTCGTTCAATTTCATTTTTTTATACTACCCCTCTGTCTCAAAATGAACTCGGACATTCATGTTTGGGATGGAGGGAGTACTTATATTATTCATAAGGATATGAAAAAATATTCTTATTGCCAAAATCATAAATAGTAATAAAAGTTTGGTTTATCTTTTTTGTATTCTGATTAATTCGATAGAGCTTATTTGCAAAAAAAGAAGCACTTTTCTTATTATTCATCTATCTATCTATATAATATATAAAAGCAGGAACATTTCCAGGCTTTACATCGCGCCAAGTGGAATTGTGACGTGGAAAGCCACGTGTCTTCATTCAATTCGTCGGCCTGATTTTTATGCTTTCACAAAAAAAAAAAAAAAGACAAACAAATATACTACCTTTAAAATAGTTCGGCTGATTCATCATTATATTTTAAATTTGAATTTCAAATCTCTTTCACTAAACACTCAATAAAAGCATCACAATTCAAGGATTTGAAACATTCTTAATTTAGGCTAAAAATCAAATGTGAAAGTTAAAACATAATGAGCTATTATAATTTATTTCCGTATAAATTTTAATTTATGAATTTAATTCTCTTTTAATAAAATAAATTTCTATATTGCAGATTACTTTGAGATTTAAGCTAAAAATTAACCTAATTTTAAAGGCTTGATAGACATGAGCTATCATAATGTCAAAAACCTCAATTTTTATGAATGAGTTCTTTTTTAATAAAAATATTATTAAATTTCAAATATGTGTAAAAGTTGAATTATATATTTGTATTAAAAAAAAATATCAGTAGTTACCTATTTTCCTCTCCTACTAAATCCATATTAATCGGCTCCTTCAATATTCGGCTCCTTGGATTAAATGCTTTCCTTAAATATAGTCAATGATTTGAATTTCAAAAAAAAAAAAAAAAAAACAAAACAAACATAAAAACTTACAGAATATGACGGAGATTATGCTTAAATCCTTTCCTAACGGGGAGTCTGTATTCCATAAATAAAAAAAAAAAAAATCTTCAATGAGTTATTCTTCCAAAATATAGTCAATGATTTATCCTTCCAAAAATTTCGAAAAATAAATAAATTAATATATGAAATTTATACGAGGTTTATCTTTCCTAACGATTTAAATACATTTTGAATTGACTCAAAATATAGTCAATGATTTATCTTTCCTAAAGAGGAGTGTCTGTATTCCATAAAAAAAAAAATCGTCAATGATATATCCTTCCAAACATTTTGAATTTCAAAAAAAATAAATATATATATTTATATATATCCTGCATTCATAAAACGGCATCCATCCACCGTATCTAATCTATATATATACAAATATATAAACTCTTTCACTTTATTCTCTTTTTTTCTCACATAAACATTTTAGTCTCATTTCTTCATTCAATAGGATGAGATATTTCTTCCTAGGTAATTTTAAATTTTTCAGTTTCTTACTCATATGCAAAGTTTTTTTTACTAACAATGTTATTAAACCACATATATGAAAACAAATGGTCGAGTGATTTTATCGATTTTATCATGTTTGCTTGCAATCCTTTGTGGCCAGAAATCACAGAGTTTGTTGAGGAATGGGTCGTTTCACCCCAACATATGCGTGATATATTGCATAAGGTTTTTAAAGTGAAACTCGATCAACTGGTGAAAGATTTGAAGGAAGAATTTTGTTTTTGCAACATCAATCCACGTAAGTCATAATTTTCATTTATTAGCTTTATATTTTTATTTATAAATTATCGGTTATTTGAAATGATTTATATGACTAACTATTATAATTATGTATATATTCATAAATACAGTTATCGTCACTGTGGAGTTTCAAAAACGAGGTCTACCACATGCACACATTCTCCTTTTTCTCAGCTATCGAGATCAAGCCCGCATTACTTATGTTGACAACAAGAAAGGAGAACGTTAGACTAGATAAACTATTTTCATGTTGTCTTCGACTATTAGCTATTCTCAGGCAAACTTTGTAAGCTCAAAATGTGTTCGAAGAACAATCAAAAAGGTTAATTACTCTTTTTGTTCCGTAAGTGTTATCCCTTTTACTATTGTTACATCTCAAAGATTTTGAGTATGTGCAGAAATTTGATGCCAGAAAGTTAGATGTTCAGCTGATTGATAATGAGTACGTGATGCAAAAAATATCATATATTTTATTAGTTAAAGGATAAATAATATAAAGTGTGACAAAATTTAGTTATATATATATATATATATATATATATATATATATATATATATATTATATATATTATAATTACTTTTTATTATTTTGACAATGAATGGAGTTGTCTTGCGTCCTGTGGGCCTCATATGGGGGCCTCATATGGAGATAATTAAAACATTTTATTGATAAAAGGGTTGATGCGGAAGCCCAGTGATATTAATTTTTTTGTAATGTTATCAAGATATCAAGGTATCTTTTCATAAATTTACTTAAATTGTAATATTTTTTTTGATTGAAGCTTATTTACAGTGTGAGCAACATTTATAATCAATATACAGGAAAGACTCGAGTTGGTACAATGAAGCACGCGTCAAAAATACATATTAATGCATCATTTCCTGAAGTATCGGATTATCTTACCCAAGTAAATGAAGATTAAACCCTTATAAGAATCTATTAATTTGTTACACAAATTTTATGGCTATGCTAATTTTCACGTATCACTTTTACAGGCGTGACATTGGATTTTCATCAAATAGTCGTTCCTTAACTACTACCACTAATGATAGTAGTCATATCAATAATGATATGTGGTTGAAAACCACAGAATTCAAGATGATTGGTGATTTGCTCGCATGTACAGAGGTATATTATAATTTTGATAAATTTGTATGTCAGTTATACTTATGTAAATATTCTTACAATAAATAATTTTTTTTACCATAATCCTTTTTATTAGGTTAGCGTATACACTGTAATGGCAACCATATTTGATGTGGATTCACATGCCACATGGTACTATAATGAGAAGGATTAAATATTAATTATTATCCTGATTTAAGCACATACTTCAAAATATTTTAAACTACAATTCAATCTAAGTTAAAATATAATCTATTTGATTGCTTTTAGACTCAACGATTGATTAAACATCTTTTCCTGATGATTATAGAAAATTAACCTATTTTACTGTTCATATAATCATGAAAAAGGATGAGAGAATGATGGATGAAGAAGAAGAAGATCACTTAAAATTTCCAATTCAATCTAAATTAGTATGTGATAATTTAATGCATTTTTAAATATTTGTTTTACAGCTTTATTCTAACTACTCCAATGAGCCAAGAATTCTAGCAATAAACTGACACTATATTCTTTTTTCTTTCTCCCACGGCCATTTACATTCTTCTTTTGATCTATTTTGCCGAGCAATTCTTCCATCTGAGGTAATTTCGTCTATGGAAATCTTATATATATACTCTTTCCATCTCATAATGATCTTTAATTTGACTATTCAAACTTTTAAAAATATGACACTTGCTTCAATAGTCATGTTGTAAATATTACCAATATAAATTTAGATTCATATTAAGATAATGAAAATAGCCCAAATTATGCTCAAAGTTCATTAGTGGTAACAACGAAAAAAGAGACTAACTTTCTAAAACAAAATATAAATTAGACAAGGATTCAATACAAATGAAGAATTCATTAAATAGCGCATAAAAATAGGCTTGAAACACCAAGGCTAAAACAGCTGTTTTTGTTGGATTCGGGGGCAAAGGCCAAATTTTCAGTTAGGACCTTTATTTTTTAAATTGTGTCTCTTTTTAATTTGGATAAAAGAAATTGTCAATTGATACAAAATCTTATATATATATATATATTAAA
The DNA here is from genome assembly GCA_026119855.1 of Campanula takesimana. NCBI lineage: Eukaryota > Viridiplantae > Streptophyta > Magnoliopsida > Asterales > Campanulaceae > Campanula > Campanula takesimana. Next base: position 2,005,788 of record JAOWBW010000069.1, read on the forward strand.
GTTGGTGAAGAGAGCCATGGTGTTGGCATGTGGACAAGTCATGGCGAAATTGTGTCTCTTTTTAATTTGGATAAAAGAAATTGATCAATTGATACAAAATCTTATATATATATAGCATATTTAGAAGCAAATTCATGAAAAAAAATAAAGTATTGGTTCATAACCAAACATAAACGTCATCATTAAATTAAAAAGTACGAAGATTTGAAAGTAATTTCACTTATACTTATAATAGTAATAGTTATTATAATAATTAACTATAATAGCTACTATTATTTTTCACTAAAAATAGTTAACTATTATATTTAACTATTAATAGTTAACTATTTATTTTAACAATTATATTTAACTATTAATAATTAACTATTATAGTTATCTATTATAGTTAAAAATTATACAATTATTATGATTTAAGTTTAACTAATACTATTAAATAGAAATATAAAAGAAACAAAAGATATTAGAATTGTAAATTATATAGCATATTATATATATTATATATATATATATATATATACATAGTCATTACATACATGTAACACATATTATATATATATATATGATATATATATATATATAATATATATATATATATATGTGTGTGTGTGTGTGTGTGTGTGTGTGTGTGTGTGTGTGTGTGTGTATATAACATCCAATATTCCATATAGACACACACATATTATTATACATACATATATATAAATATGTGTTACATGTATGTATGTATGTATGTATGTATATATAAATGGCAAAATGTCCTAAATTGGGCACGATATAGGGAGTATATAATAATGTATATAAATATGTACTATATGTATGTATGTATATATATAACATCCAATATTCCATATAGACACACACACACACACATATCATACATACATATATTTATGTATATGAACATGTGTTACATGTATGTATATATATATCTATATATATGTATGTATGTATGTATATAACATCCAATATTCCATATAGACACACACATATCATACATATCTTTATATATTTAAATATATTTAATAAATATTTTTCTACATGCAAACGCATTTATATGTGAAATATTTATGTGTGTGTATGTGTAAATGATAAACATTTTGTTCATTCTATATTTGAGTAATTAAATATACTTGCATATATAACTACAATAATAGATGTTAATTTTTTTTTTTATTTCAATGAGAAAAATAATATAAGACAAATATGTGTACATTTGAAATTAATAAATTAGTTTTGAAAAAAACCCCGACTATTGTGTATATATCTCTACGTTTTCATAATGAATGTGCATAGAATAAATTAATTTTAGTTGTTGTACAATCTATTTTGTATTATTTGATTGTATGTGTATAGTCGCTATATGATCATTATATGAATGTATAAAAATTAAATTAATTTTAGTTGTTGTACAATTAATGTTGTTTGAGTCATTTTGAAGATAAAAATATTTTAGTTATGATTTATTCCTTGTACAATGTTGTATATGCATATAATATATATGTATTCATTACAAAAGTAATAATGATGATTATTTAGTCGATCTCGAGCTTAACGAGCCGAGCCGAGCTCGAGTCAAATGCAAACAAAATAAACCGTGCTAACGAGCTTATCGAGACGAGCCCGAGCTCGAGTTATTCATGAATTAAACGAGCCGAACACGAGCCGATCTCTAACGACCCGAACACGAGTCGAGCTCTAACGAGACGAACACGAACCGAGCTCTAACGAGCCGAACACGAACCGAGCTCTAACGAGCTGAGCTCGAACAAAGCTCGTCGAACAAACGAGCCGAACACGAGCCGGCTCGATAAAAATTCGAGCTCGAAAACTCGGTTCGAGCTCGAGCTCGAATAGTGCTTCGATCCCATTCGAGCCGAGCTTTAACGAGCCGAGCCCGAGCCGAGCTCGAACGGGCTCGGTTCGTTTAACAGCCCTACGCACGAGACTGAGGTGAAAGTAGAACGGAGACCATCTTGTTTTTTCTTGTCCCCCAATCAAAAAATGTCATGTCAAGCATTTCTCTCCTCACATTTCAAACGAAGTTTCCGGTTTTTTGTTTTTTGTTTTTTTTTTCTTTACTCTTTTCTTTTATATTTTAAACCTCTTTTGCTTCTCTTCCATTCACATCTAGGTAATAGGAGTGATTTATAATAAGCATATCCAATACTCAGCTAAAGAGAGGCTTAAGGTCACCCCCGATATGTAGTCATGAACTACGCCACGGGTTAAGGTTTACCGCCTTCGAGAGAGTCAAGGTCGAGTGGAGCTTGAAACTCTCTAGGACGGGCCTCGACGGGTTTGGGGTTAAAAACGTATGCGACTCGATAGTGAGCAGTCAATAGGAATTATGTGCGCGTAGTGTGAGGTCCTTCACGTGACAAAACTTTTTTTTATATTTTTTTTCAAAGAAAAGAAAACAAAACACATAAACACATAATTACAACTCCCGAATCACCCGTGTGACCGGTAAAACAAAATAAAACAAATAAAATGTCTGAATCTGCTCTGATACAGGCAACTGTGCCCACACCCCACCATTCTGTTCTGTTTCTTGGGAACATGTTGCTGTTCTGGAAAACTGCCCAGAAGCACACGCCTCTGGCTTGTGTTATGGGATGCGCGCGCGTTGCGCGCAGAGTTTGGGAGGCGCCCGCTTCTGGGTGAACCTGTTAGACACTTGGACTTTGGGGATTTCCCTGGTCCTGAATACAATTTGGTACCCTTGCAACAATGTTTAGCCCAAAAAAGAAGAAATAGGAAGAACATATGAAAGGCGGGCGCGTCTGGTCCTTGATGTGAGAGGCGCGCGCCTTAGGCCAAGAAGGCCAGAAACGCGCGTTTCCCAACACCAAGAACCAGAATGCCCAGAAATGTAAAGTTTGAACAAGAATGCAAGCTTAACCCTCGAATATCCCCAACGGAGTCACCACTGTAGATACCCCGGGGGTCCGCGGGGTGACTTATTCGGGTTTTGTTGTTTTATCGTTGGTCAGATCTTCACTAATTTTAATTTATTATTTGCGATAGTTGCTACACTCGGAAGCCTGTCTCGTATTTGTTTCTAGTAAAGGTTGTTGAACTGGTATCTCACTTTGATACTAACATCAATTCAATATGTTTGGGGGATTATCAGGGTTGACATTTTTGTTGGAACAATTTAACCCTGAATGCCATACTCATATTTAGAAGAAGAATGAGGAAGGAGATGAAGGCGGAAGCGATGATTACCTGTTGAATCCATATTGATAACTTGAAGGGAGAACTTTAGATGAAGAAGAGGATGTAGGGAGATGATCTTCTAAGTGATAGTGTCTCTTAATCTCTCAATGTCTTCTTTAACAAAATGAAGATTATTTAGAATGAGAAAAGTAAGAATCAAGTTGTTTCTAGGCTTGATGGAAGGGCCTTTATATATGAAACATGGTGACACTTCAAATAGGGACCATACCTATTCATTTCTTAAGCAATGTTGATTTACCATTTTACCCATCATAAATAAGTAAATTACATTTCAGGGATTCTACACATTGACTAGGTTTGACTATACTTTATATTAATATTATAGTCATGATTTTATTAATGGAAGTCCAAATAACTTGTATTGCAAGCCATGTTCTAACAATCTCCCACTTGGGTTGCAAAACTAAGTTCTTCCTTTTAAATCATAAGTATAACATAAATGACAACCCTTATGTGCACTTTGTTGTCATCTATAACAATCTCGTCCATTAGCCATATAAGTATAGGACTAAAGAGGCAGTCGTTGTAATTGATTCGCAACTAAACCCACTATAATCACATATACCAATCCAACTAAACGACATAGATTAAAAGTATAGATGTGTAGCATGGAACTTAATGAATATATAAACATATTCTCCAACTAGTCCAACTTTAACCAAATGAGATCAAAATAATAGAATAATTAATGAAGTACAACACAAAACTTCCACTAAATTAAATGTTATCAAATTGTTACACCCATATGAGCAACATGCTCGTGAAACACTAAAGATGATAACGTTTCATAAATGGATCCGTTAAATTATGGAGTGTTCTAATAAGTTGTATTTCTCTGTTCATTTTGTACTCTTTTCTTTATAACAAGATACTTAATGTTTAAATCCATAAACCTTTTGTTAGAGTACGGAACTGCTACCTGATAGTCATATCTTAATTGGTCTTTCGACACTTGTTTTGATAAATCACAGTCCATTAAAACTTATGTAGCCATGTAATTTTAACAAATATTGGAATACCAAATGATCTCAAGATTATCCGATTAAAAATAGGCATGTAGATCTTTGTGTTTTGTAAATACTATATCATTCTTTTGGCTACTACTTAATGTTCTTTCTGGATTGGTTTGGTATTGACCAAGCATCCCAACATTGAATGCAAGACTTACGCATTTATTAAGCTTTCTTACTGCTGATGCAAAGAGGGATATTTCTATATACTTGGATTCATAATTAACTTTAGGACACTGTTTGAGACTAAGCATGTCTCCTTAAAAATTAGGGGCGTCAAGTGCACTACAAGAAAATTCACTTTTCGCGATTGCATTTGGCGACTGCAACAATAGCAGTCACGGTAGAACAGATAACGCGATTGCTTTTGCCATTGAATTTATTGCCATCGCCTTAGGTTAACATATGGGCTAACCCATCATAAAAGCAATCGCATAAACTTTTTTTTTCCTCCAGCGCCATTAAAGTCTACACGCGGGAATATGAAATTTGAGCGTGCTGACTTTTTTTTTATCAAACACGATGGCTTTTACCGTCACCCTTTAATAAATGTAAATTTAAAATTCAAAAAATAAGATTTACATGTGATTTATCGAACGTGACTGCTTTTGCTATCGCAGAAGAGAATTAAACACATAAAAAAAAAATCAACTAAAAGGCCAGATACGAAAACCCACTTCGTCCATTATTAATCTTTAGCAACTTTTCTCTCTGCCTCAGAGTTCTTCCGTAGACGACATTCTCCGATCTTCTTCTCAAGGTGATTCTCTCCTCGTCTCTTCTCTCCATCTCTGTCTCTCTCTCTCTCTCTCTCTCTCTCTCTCGCTCTCGCTCTCGCTATACATGTCGACTCTTGCCATTGTTCACTTTCTAAAAACTAGGGTTTTGATAAACCCCAAATCGCAGTCAATTTAACTCGTCCTTGGCGTCTCTCTCTCTCTCTCTATAACTATTTTGTTCTCTCTATCTACGTTTTTAGGTAAGATCTGTCTTCCTTTGTTGATTTAATTACTAGGGTTGTTCAGCACCCAATATTAGAGTTGTCAATATCTCCAAAATCATATTCCAGTTTGTTAATATGCTTATTTGATTCAACTTTGTGGTTTATGTTATGTTTCATATGAATTAGTCTTACTTTATTGTGTTTTTAATTTTATTTATGTGTATTTGTACATTTTTTTTCTAAAGTTCACTGGATTTGATTTATATGAATTTTATAGTTCAGATCTTCAAAAATGACTATCTGATTCCTTTTTTTAATGTTCTTTGTCCTGCCTCTTTGTTGACCCTTTATGTCACAATTTTTTAAGAAAAGCATAAAATTTATGTTTCAGTAGAAGTTGGGGTTGGAGACGGAAAGGAATTAAAAGTAAATTAACATGTTTTGCCAAGCAGCTCTTATTGTTGTCAATTCTAGCTCTTATTGTTGTCAATTCTAGTGCTTATGTTGTTGTTGTACTATTTATGTATCTTCATTATACTATGTTTGTATAAAGATAAATAGAGGTGGAAATATAATTCTTTGATTTTTATCTTGTATCTTAGTTCTTCTTGTGCTGGTATTTGTTTGAAAATCATTGAAGCTTGAAAGCATAGGAGGCAATCGTGTTTACTATTCGAGGATTGCGGCTTTGAGTCATTACTTTTTGTTTTGAAAATTAATTTGAGACAGAGGAAGTAACTATTGTTGGTGAAAGTCTATTATGGTTACACATATTAATCCTTTTTCATCTTTCCGGCGTTTTCTCTATTCAGGGAGGAAGGGGGGGGGGGTCTCATGGTCAAGTGATGTGTTATGTTCCAATATTCTGTCTCAACTCTATTAACCAACTCCCTATTCAAGTTTTCTCCCATTCAACCTGTACAAAGATTTGGCCATTGTTCAAAAATCACTCCACCCATTTTAGAACAAAATGGAGCATATGGACAGGTATACTTGAACTTTTTTGGTGTAAACTGTGCATATGGTTACTCTGTTTTCTTCGCATCAAAATGCCTATATATGTTATTTGTTATAGTAGTACTCACATGAGTAACCTCTTTGTCCAGTAATAATGTAATAGGAATTAGCTTATTTACTTTATTCGTATAACTTTTTTGCTCTTCAGAGGTATATATGATGAGCTGCTTACAAATTTGTCTATAAGTAATTATGATTTTCGCTGCTTACATTTTTTGTAGTTTAATTCTTTAGGTCGTGCTCCAGCTCAATGGAAATCATTTTACGAGACTCACGGGACAAAACACTAGGAACTACATGCCGAGAAAATTCCGGTTAGTTTTTAATCAATGCGCTTATTAGATATATAAAAGCTAATTTTTATGCAAGCAATTTGCATATGTTTGTGTGTATGAGCAATGGTTACAATTTATAAGCTACTCCCTCTACCCCATAATATAATAAGGTCACTTTCGATCAAACCTACTTGAACATTGACTAATATTTTATATTAATTATTTATTTTCGTAAAAATAAAAAAATAGTTATTGATAATGTGCTTATTTAGTACTACATCAGTCCCTAAATGAATGTCCAAATTTTATTCTAATGGACATAAATTTTTGTAGAATTTGGTGGCAAAGATTCATATATAATCTTGTAATACTCTTTACAAATATTTTGTTTTTGCAAGTATAAAGAGACCGGTGAAAAAAAAAATTCGAAAAAAAACATTTAGGGACAAAGTTATGTTAAAAAAAAAACATTCATTAAGGACAAAAAATTATTGAAAATGGACATTCATTTAGAGACAGAGGGAGTAGTAGGGTTGACTAAAAGTGTCCCTTATTATGGGACGGAGTGAGTAAACATTAAGAGGTTTATTGATTATGGTTTTTTGTTGGGTCTATGTACTGTAACTATGGAATGTTTTTTTTCTTTAGTTGTTCATTGTTAAATATAAAAGTACTCTTTACATGAATGTAAGACATTTTAATTTTCAAACACACATCAAGATAGTATTCACTACATCTATAGTACATACTACAATATTTTCTTTAATGTTTTTCTTTCTTATTCTTTCATCCATGTCTGAAACTTTTATTATGTGGTGGATTGGTATATATTGTGTCCGTGTTGATGCCTTGACGGTGGTTTGGGGATAGAGGTCCTACTACTATCCATGATGGATGTGCCAACAACTCTCTGAATTTCGGGCCCGCTCTTCTTTAAGACGGTACAAGATTCCAATGCTTTTGGGTTTATCTTTTTCGCTGTTGAAATTAGTCGGTTATGCTGTAAATTGTGTTTGGTTTTGTTTTTTTAAGGGTTATGTGTGTGCTTAATTTGAGTTTAAGGAATTTGGGGTATTTTTAATTGTGGAAATCTAGGTTTTTATATCTCTGTTGCATGTATTGTATTGCGAGTTATATTATGCAAAGAAGTATCATATATATTTGTTCAATAAAGTTGTAATCCCTCCATCCCAAATAGTACTTCCACTTTTTTTTTCATGTTAGTGCGAAGGAACTTGGAATAGTAATTTTAGTTTAATTTAATTATTCTATGAGTGTACTGTTTTTTTTTTTTATTATTATTATTATTATTATTATGTTCATTCTTGTATCCAACTATTGATCTTTTTATTATGCCTTTTGTTCAGCTGCTTGTGGTGGGGCGAAACTTTCAGAGGAATACGAAAAATTGACTTTCACACCATCCATCAGTATATATGTTGAGTTTGTAAGCATTAATAAGTGTAAGGTATGACCTCACTAATCTTACCAATGAAAAATCTTTTAAGTTACCATTGTTCTCTATCCAGAAGCTGCTGATGTACTTCTTTCATATGAGATGAATGGTCAGGTATCAAATGAAGTTTACTATAGGTCAAAGTAATGTTATCTTAAATTTTATGGTTCCTTATTTTCATTTGAGTCCTGTGAGATTTTTCTTCTACTTCTGTTTTCATTTTTTTTTTGGGGGGGGGGACAAAAAGCTTACATGTAAATCTCGCAGATTTTTTATTCTACTTTCTCGGTGCTTCTTTTAACTTTTCAGTACATGCATCGATTACTTGAGTTCATTGTAATGTAGAACTACTAGGATCGTGTCACTCATGCCAATGAGCGTATGAACTGTTCAATCCATATATTTTGTTATTTATTAATATATTTTTTTAAGTTTTATATGACACTGAACTCCTAACTCTAGTTTTTTCACTCTTTTTCAGATTGTTTTCTTTGCTTCAAAAGGAAGGGTTCGAGAAAAGTTAGCAATCTGGATATTAAGAGATAAATGGAACACAAGAAAGAGTAACTTGGATCTTGTTGCGTATTGGATGAAGAAGATCTTTTTTGTCAAAATGGTGATGGTTGTTTCTCTGGATGAACCATAGGTGATTATGATTTTGACAATGTGACAAGTTTGTTGATATTTGGACAAATGTTAGTGTTTATTTTGGATAATTATGTTATACCTAATTTTTATGATATTTAAGCAATTTATTTGAATGTTATGCAATTTGATTTTTTTATTTGTTACAACTAGTCAGTAACCCGTCGATACTCGACGGGGAATAAAAAAACTAATTAATTAAAAATGTAACTGAATAAACATTTAGAAAGATTCATAAAATCAATTAATAAGTTATAATTTTATCCTCATCACTTTTGGTTAGCTCAAATATTTTCTCGACTACCGGTTAAATAATCATGGTTTTAAGGAAATATGTATTCTTTTAACTCGAAGCCAAAACTTACATCCATTTCATTTTATTTATTTTTTGAAGAAACATAAATTTCATTTAAAAAAACAAAAAAAATGTTATTAGTGTTTATAATTTTTTTTAAAAAGAGAGAGAATATCGTTGTGAATCTTACTGCAATAAATGAATTTATGCCGCACATTTACACTTACCACCTTTCAATTATGAAAATAATTTTCCCTTTTTCAAAAGTTAAACCTCACTCAAAAGTTATCTAACTCAACTGTTGTCCTATCTTATATAACCGAAAATAAAATATAATTTTTCTAATGCAAAAACGAAAGGAAAAAACTCTATTAATGTTGTGTGGAAACCATTGAATTTGATCACCAATCATGTTTTAAGCTACAAAGCTTGTGCCGGTTAAGATTCATATTGTGCTCATCTTTCAAAAACAATTAGTTCACTTTAGATTATATTAAGGATGCATACATTCGCCCCCATATTATTTTAGTTGTTACGGATAGTTTATCTAAACTTTCTAAGAGAGTAATATTTTTATTATACTTAACTATTATATATGATTAAACAACTATAACTAACCTAGGGGGTCTCGGTCTGAGGCACCTGGGAGCTAATTTCAATCAGGCTTGTCTAGCAAAAACCGCTTAGAGAATTTTCACCAAACCAAACTCCCTACTTAGTCTATCTCTGAAGTCAAAGTACTACCCTAGAAAAGACTTCCTTTCATCTTACATCACAAGTAAAGCTTTGTGGGGTTGGAGAAGCATTTTCTGGGGAAAAGAACTCCTAGATAAACACCTCATCTGGATTGTTCTTAACGGGGAAAACATTTTAGCCCTCAAAGACAATTGGATCCCTTCTACCCCCAACTACATATGTCCTACTGCTCTAATAGATAGTCTTCCAAACTTACTGGTTTCGGATCTCATTAACCCAATAACAAAATTGTGGAGATCCCCTCTCATTAACAATCTTTTCCCATCCCATATCTCGGACCAAATCCACTCTATTCATGTCCCGAGATCTGGTATTGACAGACTGGTTTGGAAAGCAACAAAAAATGGTGTATACTCACTTAGAACCGGTTATTTTCTTGCACTCCAAAAACACAAAGACACTGAAGACCTTATTATAGAGAGACTCTCCTTAAACAATACTAAGGTTTGGAAAACAATTTGGAACCTCCCTGTAGAAAAAAAAATTAAACACTTTGTTTGGAGAATTTTAAACCGAATCCTCCCAACACAAAAAGCTCTCTCTATTAGAAATTGTACCAACCACGCCCTTTGCAATAGATGCGGAATTTTTGAGGAAGATGAAAAACACCTCTTTCTAGCTTGCCACTTTTCAAAACTCACTTGGTTTCAATCCCAAATTAAACTCCCCACTCCTATGTTCAATGACCCGAACCAAACTCTCTTTTTTTGGTTTAAATCTTGGATCTCTGAGAAAACAACGCTAGATGATATAACTTTCCTTGTCCTCCTTTTCTGGGAAATTTGGAAAAATAGGAATGATATTATATTCAATCAAGCAAATCCGGATATTGATAATACTCTTAGTTTAGCTACCCAAAATTATATCAAAGCCAAAACTACAAAAACTATCCCTACAGTAGAAATGTCGGAAAACAGAATTTCAAATCACAACTCAAATGTGATTTCGAGTCTTGATTCACTGAATGGAAAGACTCTTGAGGAATATCTCAAAAACACTTTTACTGATACCTCCAAAATCTTAATCTCTGATGGATCTTGGAAAAAAGAAAATCGATGAGGTGGCCTTGGATGGGAACTCTGGGACCCAGAAGCAGGGCGTATAGCTTTTGGAAGAATTACATGCCGAGCAATACCGCCTCTACAAGCTGAAGTTTTAGCCATCTGTAAAGGTTTAGAATGGTCAATCCACAACAACCACTGTGACATCATTATTGACCGATTCATCCCTGGCAAAAGACTCAATAAAAAAAACTCCATCTGTAGCGATGTCTCAATTGAAGGAATTCTTCTGGACATTAGGTATTTCACTTCTATTTGTAACAATTTCTCTATCATTAAAGTAGATAGAAATGTAATCAAATTAGCGCATGAAAATGCAACTATGGCTAGGAATATGTATCAACATTTCATTGGTCTTGAACCAATATCTTTAATAATATAAGTAGTTTATTTGTCGAAAAAAAAATTATCATAATAATTACTAAGACAAATCACTCATTAGCCTTAAATTGGAAATTGCCTCAATACAAGCCATCCGTCCCATCTTAATGTAATATAGGTGAGGGAGATAATTAATAAGTGTATATTTGTAATTTGTTCATCAAAATGTAGTAATAATTGATTATTTTTTTTATTAAATTTGTGAAAAGTGCTAAATTAACAATTATTTTGGACCGAATGAGTAGTATTTAATTATGAATTACTACCCCCACCCAAAATGGATGATTTTTTTCTCACAAAATGTATCCCTAAATGGTTTTTTACCTTTTTTTCATATAACATTTTATACTTGCAAAACTGAAAATTTGAAATGGATAAGAAGAATAATTTATGAATTTTTATTACTAAAAGTCAACCTTGAATGTCCCTTAAATGTGAGAATATCATTTATTTTGAAATTGAGAAAGTAGCATAAAAATTTGGAAAGCTAAATATTAACTTATACTTGTTCCCTTCTTATATGAATGCTAAAATATCGTTAAAAAATGAAATCAAATAATATAGAAGAGACATCTGAAAAGTTGTAATTTAAATATCATAAACTACATACATCTTTTTATTGGTCTAACCTTTTTAGGTATGTTAACAAAATCTTACCATATTACATCATGTGTTGTGTATATTTGAGAATTTGTTTGAGCAAAGAGAGGATATAATAATCTTAAAAAAGAAAAATAAATAGAAAAATAGGTACTCAATGAAAGAATGTTCTTCGTACACCCCTTTACCAAGCGTTTTGTAACTTTTGAATAATGTTTGAGATGAAAAGACAAGAAATAGAAATCTAGAAAGGAGTGAAAAGTATAACATACTTGCAATCTCATTTTTTACTGCCTCATCAATATTCGAAGCGAAGCCATTGATGTATCTCTCATATGAATAAAATATGTTTGTTTTTTTTCATGTCCACTTCTAGTGAAATTAAAAGTGACATTCCCTTTTCATATGTTTATATAATTAAATTTTTTGTTTTGCTTAACCTTTATGTATATTGAAATGGATTTTTTTGCATATTATAACAAAAAAAGTATTTTTTAAAAAAAAAAATGATATATAAAAATACATTCTTATTATATTTTAAAGGAAACATTATTTTTCATTTTGTTGAAAATTTTGGAAGGGCACTATACTATCATTTAATTGATAAACTAAAATCAAGGGAGTAAGATTTAAAATTTAAATTTGGATTTAACAGTTTATCTTGATATAGCAATCTATTGGTTTCGATAGGATTGTGATAGTTGTAAGTAAACAAAAACTATGTAACAATGTGGTTTTGATAAAGCTAATAGCTATCCTATATCTCTCTTCTTCTTCTTCTTCTTCTTCTTCTTTTTTTTTTAATTTTTTAAAGAACGTCTATCTGAATTTTAAGTAAATGAATTACCTACATTTTTTTACATATATTTTAAAGCGTGTGAACGTGAAAATACAAATATATTCACTCCGTCTCAAAATGATTCATTTGATTTTTAAAACATTTTAAGGTCACAATATAAATTTTAGAAATTCAGTGATTTTGACGCCTTCATTTTGAAAATAAGACTAACTTTTTAAGAAAATAAATTATCATTGTAAGACTAAAGGAGTAGTACTTTCTTTTTCTCTAAATATGTATAGGAAAATGATCCTACTAAATTGCATGAAGAGTATACACGTGAATCAGAACATGGTAAGAAGCCTTGATTATCTTCTGTATGAAAAAATAAAATAAAAATTTCTGCTTCCATTGTTATGTGTTTTTAGTTACATTGCACTCTCATTTCTCTTTCCATTCTCCTTCTTTTTCGATCTCCATTAAGGGTTTTATTGACATTTTGTAGTTCCCTTTGCATGAATGATTCAAAAATAGGATTTGTCATTATTGTGCCCGTCGGTATTTGGAAATAAAATAGTTTGCTCCAAAATTGGTAACCATCATCCTACAACTTGATTCTCTGGATTTTGAAATCCTTCCAAACTTGTGGTTGATTTTGGTGCATGATTCTCGCCTTCTGTTTTCGCCGTCGTCAAGATTCTGGCCACCCTTGGTCCTCTGATCCATTTCACACTTCCTTGCGGTTGTCCCCGTCTTCCCACCGCCTTCAACGTGTTCATGAATTGCCTTGTTCCTGAAAATTATAAAACATTATTTTCACAATGGAAGCCGGAGATTTAGACACAAAAATAACGAATAAACCTTTCGACATTTGAATAACGAAAGGAGTTTTAGATACAATTAAGAATGCCATACCTTCTTGACCCATATATAACAGGAAAAAAAATGATCACCTCTTCAAACGGCGAAGATGACTAAAAAAATACATTCAAGCACATCTAACATGACAAAAAAAATGCATTCAAAATTAATTTCACATTTGAATAAAGTTGTATATTGGGCCAAAATGACTAAAAAAATACATTCAAGCACATCTAATAAACCATTTAAATTATAGATAATATAAAAAAATCAAAATACATTCTTTTCGTAAAACCAAAAACAATCTTGTTAGGAAAAACCGATTTACTCTAAGAATTACTCAAGATCAAAAATCAAATAAACAATAAGCTAAAACTAAAAAGCATATTTAGGAAGTTGAATGAAAGACTATTGAGATGGATGGAGTATAATTATATAGATATAGATGTTCAAAAATACATGATTCATTTCTCCGTCATTTGCACTATAGATGGATAAATTAATTAGAATCAAATCAAAACTCACTGAGGTGAAGCACACTTGCTACTTGGTCTGCTAAAAAAGAAAAAAAAAAAAAAAAAAACTTGTTAGTTGGAAAAGAAAGAAAAGAAATAATTTGGAACTACCTGGGGAAGCCTAAATAGCTCAACCATTTGCAGAAAAGACGAGTCATCTGCAAAAATGAAGAGTGAAACGGAGGTTAAAATTAGTAGATATCTAGGTAAATCTGATCAAATCGATTTCTGAAATAGTTTTAATTTTCTATTGATCAAAAGAAAATGATTTTTTTTCGCACATTCATTCAAGAACACTGGAAACATATTAATATTGCATGGAAGACAAAGAATGGAAGAACTTCAAATTACCTTGAATGTTTGAATTTCTGAACATTTTTTGCATGGCTAACAAATGGATATACAACAATAAGGGTGAAAAAATTCTTATAAGAATTTAACATTACCTGAATGACTTGATTTCTTAGTTATCTTAATAAAAGAGTGAAACAGATAGATGGTTTTGAGGAATAAAAAGAGGCACAAGAAGAGGCTGGATATTGGTATTTTATGCATAAATTAGATTTGCCATTTAATTCAATCATTTTTAAAATGGATCACATTGCGATTTCAAAATGATTTCAAATCTGTGCTTAAAATTGGAACAATATCTATTATTCAAAATCCTTTCTTTTAAAATGATCTCTTTGCTTCTTGAATGAGCCAAACAAAAAATTCCACGTGGCTTTCCACGTCATAAAGCCATGTGGAATTTTGTAGATGCTTGAAATGTTTCTATTTTAATATATTATATAGATGAGTAAATGTTACAAAAAATAGAGATAATTAGGAAACAAGATCAAATATCAATGAAAGCATAAATGTCTAATTTCTTTAGTCTTTTTACGACTGCCTTTGGCCATCTCTTTATACAAAAAAAAAAAAAAAAGCCCTTTTAGGAGACGGCAAAAGCCATCTCTTTATATAATAAATGAAAAAAATAAAATAACCTGTTTGGAGACGGAAAAAGCAATCGCGGAATCAATTGAACTAACGCGACTGCTTTCCCAATCGCGTAAACTTTCCGCGACAAGGCTTTACACGACTGCCTTGGCGATTGTTTTCCCAGTCGCGTTAGGTTTACGTGACGGATTTTGCTATATACGCGACGGCTTTGGGCAGTCGCGGAAAGCCTTTTTTCTTGTAGTGGTGGTTTATAGTTTTGCATGCTATACCTTTTGTAATACCTTTTCTATATAGGCCTTTTGTTATAATCCCAAAATACTCCGTGAATACTTACAGTGAACTTGGATTCCTAATACAAAAAGATGCCTCACCAAGAATTTTCATTCCCAAGAAATTTCTTAGTTTCCTTATTAAGGTTTAAAACATTACTAGCAAGCAAATATTACCCACATATAAGACCAGAATTATAATTTTTACTCCCACTGAACTTATGGTATATACAATATTTATCAAGATTCATTTCAAAACCAAATGAAAGAATAACTTGATTAATCTTTAAATACCATTAATGAGAAGTTTTACTTAAGTCCATAAATGGATTTCTTCATATAGATAGTATCCCCAATGTTTCCATTAAGAAAAGTTCTTAATATCCATTTGATGAAGCTTAAGACACAAATTGCTACTAGTGCCATAATGGTTCTAAAAGAGTTTTTAGAAGATACCGGGAAATGTTTCTTTCTTGATAATTAATGCTTTTCTTATGAGTTGAAAATTCTTTAGCAACTAGATGGGTCTTTATATCTTTCAACATTACTTTTGTGAATCCTTTTAGGTCTTAGAGACCCATTTATAGGTTTCACATCTTTAGGTAATATAAAATATCCCAAAAGTTGTTATCTTTCAAAGATTTCAACTCTTTATATATGGTATTAATCTACTTATGAGAATTATGACCATTAATGGCTTTATGGTAGATGAATGGCTCATCTCCCACTAAACCTATGTGTCCTTTATTTCTCGGTAAGATACATCTCATAATTATCCGGTATTGCAATCCTTCTTACTCTATTGTATCTCTTTAAGGGCACTTGGTTCTTCCTAATTTTGAGGTTGTTGAATTTCCTTCTTATGATCAACATTTTCATGTTGTTCAATATTTATAGGGAACTCATATTTATTTTGAATTGCATGTTCTTCTTGAATATCAAGTACAAAATTTGAAATCCAATTGGAACTTATGGAAGAGGTGAAGAAATGGATGCCTCTTCTTTTCCAAATTCAAAATATTACACCTAATCTCCCACTAAATTCAACATCCTCAAAGAACCTAGCTTTTCTCGTTTCAAAATGTTCAAATTTTTGGGTTGTAAAATTTATATATCCCCTAGATCTCTCGGCTTACCTCATGAATAACTACTAACAATCTTATGTCTAACTTGCCCTTAGTAGACTTATAAGGTCTACCCTTATGTTAGACAACCCCATAAATGAAGATGATTTAAGGACGTGTTCCTTATTCGTCCCAAAATTATAAAGGGTTTTTATTAGTAGCTTAGAGGGAGCTTTAATGAGAATAAGGGCTGCGGTTTTAATGTATCGCCCATAATGAGTGAGGTAAAAGAAGCACAAAACATGCTTATTACCATTTCCTTAAGGATTTTAGCATGTCTCTTGTGTACATCATTTATGCTAGGCGTACCCGGCTTAATGTAGATGGAGACAATCCCACACTCTTCAAAATAGCGAGTAAAAAGGACCTAGACGTTGTTCCCTTTAACAAACATTCCAACCATGATATACTCTATCATGATTGGACCTAATGTTCTTAATAGTCTTTCAAAGTTGATTTCCAACTTTGACCTCATAAGACTTGAAAACGTCCATAACTTGAGTCTTTGCATGAAGTAATAAATGTATCCATATTGAGAGTAGTCATTTATAAACATAATAACTATTGTTGACCTTTCCATGAAGGATTAATGAATGGCCCACAAATATCTTAATGTATTAGTTCTTTGAGACACTTGATGCTCTCGAGAATACTTATTCTTTTAATGTTTGTAAATTTCCTTTAAGGCATTTAATGCAAAAGTATTTTTCGAAATATCAAGTTTGTTCAAGATTTCCTTTAATATAAGCTTATCAATTTTCCTCTTGGAAATATGACCCAAACGCCTATGCCTTAAAATTTACTTGATAACTTTTGCTTTCTAGTTTTGGTTTCATTATTTATGGGATTCATTTATTGTGTAAATAAGGTCAAGTGAATAAAGACTACTTGACAAAGTACTAGTACCATCAACATTGGAATAAAAATAAAAATCACATTTATAAAATTGAACAAAATAACCTTCTTTGTTCAATAGTGTGATAAATATCAAATTCCGTCTAAATGACGGTACAACAAATGTAGTATTTATACAAATATTACTAAGTACTTTAACAATAACAAAAATTCCCGATGCCTTGCACTTCAACCGGATCCCGGCTTCCATATAGATGAATCCTTCATCTTCTCCAGGACTTCGGTATTTCAGGCAATCCTACATAAACTTCCTTTATGTGAGTTGTCGTTCCAATATTCAACCACTATGTATATGTAGGAAATGAAACCAAATTACCCTTTTATCACAAACAAAGACCAAATGACATACCTTTCTTAGCACGCCAAGCGTGATACTTAGGGCAGTCGTACTTCATGTGATTGAGGTCCTTGCAAAAGAAGTATTCTTCATGATCATTAGATGATCCCTTACGCTTCTTATTTCTTGCAACCGCAACATCCTTCCCTTTTCTCTTTGTCCCATGAGAGCAGGTAGATGTCAAACGTTCCTCAAGCATATCAAGGAATATTTTAGCATCAATATCCTTGGAGATACCGGTCAAAATGGTCTCCGGGACAACTATATTCATGATCATTAGGCTCACACGATTGGAGCGTTTCCACTTCTCCTCATTTAAGCACTCTTCTTGAGTGCTTTCGTTAGAGAGAGGAAGAGGAAATGGCTCCCTTAATGCATGATCTATGTCCATATAGCCTAAGATCATCATCAATTTATTTTTCCAAGTTTTAAAATTAGTCCCATTAAGCATCGGTACGGTACTCATAGCAGTAATCACGGATGTACCTATAAGTAAATCTGTTGGAATTTCGAGAACAAGAATGAATACAAAACATGTATAAGACACTACATAATGAAAAATGATTAATTATATCAACGAAATCCATCAACAAGACAATCAACATGACATCAAAACTAATATTTGGATTGCGAGTTGACTCATAAATGATTGCCTTAGGCAATAAGTAATTTGAACTTATATTTTAATAAATACTTAATCTTCCTTTGGGCCGACATGAGTACCTAAGAAAATAACCTAATGTTCATTTTACTTGTTACCACATGAATGCCCAAGTTTAGTCAAATATCAAGATATTCTTTGGAAAATTCAAGCCATTCACATATCAACTTAAACATCCAACACTTTACAATTTTAGGGTTTAAATAACGTAAATCACTTAGGTGACAATATTATTTAAACAATGAATAAAATTGTCAAAGCATATAATCAATCAAGGCCTTAGGGTTTGAAAAAATGTATGTTTTGTTCCAAAGGGAAAAACAAAATTATACAGAAAATTTCAAAAAATCCAATTCTGATGAACAGTAGCTGCACGGTCGAGCATAGAAAGATGCACGGCCGTGCAACAATTTACAGAAAGGCATGTTCTCGCGGCACACTTTGCACGACCGTGCTAAAATTAATGCACGACCGTGCCAAAATTATCCGAAAGTGCATGTTTTCACGGTACAAGAGCACGGCCGTGCTAAACCAGAGACAAGACCGTGCCAAACGAACCGGTCCGACCGGATTAAACAAGACACCCGTTCGGACCAGCACTATTCGATGCACCGGTTAAAGGAAATGAATGCGCACGACCGTGCCAAACAAAGGGCACGACCGTGCCAGATTTTCTGCACTTCTTTGATTTTTGTCCAAATTTTTTCAAAAGGCATTAATAACAAGTAGATCCACATGGTATGTACTTAAAACATAAAACCATGTTATTTAAGGATAATCTTGTTTTAAAATTAATTGAATCAAGTGAGTAGATCCACATGGTATGCACTAGACATAAAACCATGTTATGAAGGGATAGTCACACTTGAATCATTGAGTTTTAATGAACAAAAATTTCAAACCATTTTCTTAATTTCTGATGAAGATTATTAGTACTCTATCAATAAATTAGAGTCCCTAATCATCATCAAACCTTTATGATTCAACAGGAAAAAATGAATCAAATTAAAGCAATAAAGCTTTCTTAAAAGAACTCAAACTCAAACTAAATAATGAGCTGGCTCTTATACCAATTGTTGGAACAATTTAACCCTGAATGCCATACTCATATTTAGAAGAAGAATGAGGAAGGAGATGAAGGCGGAAGCGATGATTACCTATTGAATCCATATTGATAACTTGAAGGGAGAACTTTAAATGAAGAAGAGGATGTAGGGAGATGATCTTCTAAGTGATAGTGTCTCTTAATCTCTTAATGTCTTCTTTAACAAAATGAAGATTATTTAGAATGAGAAAAGTAAGAATCAAGTTGTTTCTAGGCTTGATGGAAGGGCCTTTATATATGAAACATGGTGACACTTTAAATAGGGACCATACCTATTCATTTCTTAAGCAATGTTGATTTACCATTTTGCCCATCATAAATAGGTAAATTACATTTCAGGGATTCTACACATTGACTAGGTTTGACTATACTTTATATTAATATTATATTCATGATTTTATTAATGGAAGTCCAAATAACTTGTATTGCGAGCCATGTTCTAACAATTTTATTTCACTTTTAACGTGTATTCGCTTTGTTACTCAATTGATATCTAATTTTACGTACTTGTTGATCTTTGTCCAGTTTCTAAATTTTGTTGGTGTGATTATTGATTCATAGTGGTTTATCTTTTGTAGTGTAACATTGTGACTTTGATGTCTTCTCATTGATCGGTTTGCTTGGTTTATCAGTTTCTCCAATTTGAAAGACTTTCTATAAAGGAATATTGGCTCTGATTCTTATCCCGAATAAAATAATGAGAAATAGATATTACCCAATATGCTTCTACTATTGTTGGTGTATATGGAGCCTTAACTTTGTTGTGTATAAAACATCCCAGTAATATAGTATACATAAACATGCTTTTATATTACAAGTTAAGATGATGTTACTGAAAGTAGTTGCCAGAACTGTTGGGCTTCACCGCTTGATATTATTGAACTTCTATCCCTTTCTTCAGAAATATGTTCAGGTATGTCAACCCCCTCAGTGTACGAAACCAACCTGCAAGCAATGATTAGAACAAAGAAAGAACAAGAAAACAGAAAGGGAAGAAGACACGGTAGAATTGAGGAAAACCCAGTGTGTGATACTGATACTGGTTACCTTGTTTTCATTATATAGACTTTCATTTACAAAGGAAAAGCTATTGAAATCTTTACAAATATTCTAAGGCTATCTATAAGGAAAGATAATATTTAAAATAATGGAAAGACTATCACTATGACTAATTATAGCTAAAGTTACGGGAAAGATATATACTCAATATACACATGCTGATCTTATGACTTTCGTGCATCTTGGGTAGTTGACTCTTGTGGTTCAATATTACTCTTTTCACCCCCCCCCCCTCAAGCGAAGCGTAGTCCGCCGAAGCTGAAGCTTGCTGGAAAAAAGAAGAAACCGAGATGTTGCAAGGCTTTTGGTGAATATGTCTGCGAGCTGGTCGTTGGAAGAGACGTGATGAAGGCGAAGAAAACCCCGTTGATGTAGATTACGGACAAAGTGAAGATCAATCTCAATGTGGCGGGTCCGAGCATGAAAAACGGGATTTTTAGACATATGAAGAGCGGATATGTTATCGCACATCAAGATCGGTGGTGACAACGGAAGGCCCAACTCGCGAAACAAATAAGAGAACCAACGTAGTTCAGCTGCGGTAGAGGCTAAAGCACGGTATTCAGCTTCACTACTAGAACGAGCAACTGTTGGTTGCTTTTTGGCAGTCCAAGCAATAAGATTTGGGCCAATGAAAACACAGGCGCCCGTAGTGGAACGACGATCGTCGGGAGAGCCGGCCCAGACTGCATCGCAAAAAGCCAAGAGGGAGGTATCCGGAGAAGACCGAAAGGATAAACCCGTATCAATGGTACCTTTTAGAAACCGTAGGATGCGTTTAGCGGCCTGGAGATGCGACGTACGAGGAGCATGCATAAACTGGCACACTTGATTGACAGCAAATGATAAATCGGGTCGAGTAAGTGTGATATATTGAAGACCACCGACCATGCTACGATAGAGAGTTGCATCGGGCAACGGGTCACCTTCAAGGGCTGAGAGATGAATACCTGGAGCAAAGGGGGTAGGTGCTGGTTTGCAGAGATGCATATGAAACTTGTGCAAGATATCCGAAGCATATCGTGACTGAGACAAATAAAGATGTGACTTGGTTCGGTGAGCTTCAATACCAAGGAAAAAGCTCAGTGGACCCAATCGTCGACTCTCGAATGTGGAGCATATGGAGTCAATGACAGAGTTTACTGCAGCGGAGGTGGAACCTGTCACAATAATGTCGTCCACGTAGACGAGAATAGCAACCACAGTTCCTTGATGGTGGCGCACAAACAGAGAAGAATCGGCATGACTATTGAAAAAACCGAGAGTGAGGAGATAGTCATGAAGGCGGAGAAACCAAGCACGGGGTGATTGTTTGAGCCCATATAGTGCTCGGTGAAGGCGACACACATAATCTGGATGAGCGGAATCAATAAACCCCGGTGGTTGTGCCATATAGACCTCTTCGGTGAGAATCCCATTGAGGAAAGCATTTCGGACATCTAACTGTTCAATAGGCCATTCGCGGGAGTGAGCTAGTGATAATATAGTACGGATGGTGGCCGGTTTAACGACCGGACTGAATGTCTCGTCAAAGTCGATGCCCTCCTGTTGAGTGTAGCCTTGAGCCACTAGTCGGGCTTTGTACCGTTCAATCGTGCCATCAGCCTGACGTTTGACCTTATAAATCCATTTGCTGCCCACAATGTTATGGTGAGATGGAGGAGGGACAAGTGACCAAGTCCTGTTTTTGTGAAGAGCTAGAAGTTCTTCCTGCATAGCCTTTTGCCAATGTGAAAAAGGGGTAGCTTGTCGAAAAGTACGCGGTTCATACAGAGGGGATTCCGCAAGGGTAGCATTAAGGGCAAACTGATGCTTGGGACGGAAGACCCCAGCTTTGGCTCTAGTGATCATATGATGGGTACCAAGTGACGGATCATCTGCTGGAGAGGGAGTAGCATTATTAGGTTCAGGCTGCTGAGTTGAAGGAGGAAGGCCCAACCCAAATGTGGGTTGTAAGGCAGCAGGTGGGCTGCGGCTGCTAGGAAGACCAGGGAGCTGAGTGGACTGATTCGGCCCAGTCCTTGGTGACTCAGCTTCATCCAGTTGAAAGGGAATTAGGCTATGCTCGGTAGTGGGCCTAGAAGAGGCGGGCCCAAAATCTGGTGTCAAGGCAGTGTTGGCAGGTGCTGGACTCACCACAAGAGTTGGGCTGGCAACTGAGACTGGACCAGAGGAAGGTGCAGGAGGCTGTGCACTTGGGCCTTCATTGAAGCAAGGAGGTGAAGCAGCAAGAGAGTCCACAGATGGAGCGGGCCCGGGAGGACAATCTGAAAATTTCTTAGAGACATAGAAAAAATGATTTTCATCAAATAAGACATGTCTAGAAATAAAGATCCGTCCCGTATGAGGATTAAAACAACGATATCCCTTTCGCATCAAATCATATCCCAAAAATACACAAGGTGTAGATTTTAGCATTAGTTTGTGGCGATTGTATGGAACCAAATTTGGAAAACATGTACAACCAAAGGTTTTAAAAAACCGATAATCAGGAGCACGCTTCCACAATTTTTCATAAGGAGAAGTGTACTTTAGTTGCCTCATGGGGAGTCTGTTGATAAGAAACACAGCCGTAGTAAAGGCTTCAAGCCAAAAGGTTTGAGGAACTTTTGATTGAGCCAAGAGGCACAGTCCCATTTCCGCTATATGTCGATGCTTCCTTTCGACTACCCCATTTTGTTGGGGGTATAAGGGCAAGAGGTACGATGACCAATACCATGTTTCACCAAAAAAGCTGCAAAAGACCGGTTAATGAACTCTCCTCCACCGTCAGTTTGGATTGTTTTTATAGTGTGTATGGCTGAGATTTTCCGAGATAACAGATTTTCAATAAGAGTTTTGAATTCAGAAAAAACTGAGAACACATCTGATTTGTGAAATAAAGGAAACATCCACACGTAACGAGAGAAATCATCAACAATGGATAAATAAAATTTAAAACCAGAATTCGAAGGAACCGGGGACGGCCCCCAAACATCTAAATGTAATAAATCCAACGGTTTTCTAGAATTAAAAGATCTAAGCTGAAACGGAAGATTACAAGACTTTCCTAGCGGACAAATGTGACACATATCTTGATTTTTGACTGACCCACTAACAGGAATCTTGACTCTATGAACTAAATTCTGAAAGACTGTAGAAGAAGGATGACCCAAACGCGCATGCCATGTAGAGACTGAGGCACGTTCTCCAATTAGCGCCAATGAATTCATGCGAGAATTGGGAATGAACGACAGTGTGTAAAGATCTCCTGCATTATTGCCAGAAAGAGTAATCCTCTTGGTACGGTTGTCCTTCACACAGAACCCAAACGCAGTTAGTTCAAAGAAACAATCATTGTCTAAGCAAAACTTGCGAATTGAGAGTAATGATCGGCTAATTTTAGGGACATGTAAAATCGTTTTCAAATATGAGAGAATTTTGTAGAACCTATACTAGCAATTGGTATAGAGGATCCATTTGCAACAATAATTGAATCCTTACCAGAGTACGGATGAGACTGCTGCAAGACACCCGCATTGGATGTCATATGGTCGGTCGTACCGGAATCAAGAACAAAGGAAACCGGAGCCATGGGCGACTGACTGTCATAGTGTGAGCCTCCACCGTTTGTCATCACTGGACGAGGGTAGTATTGTGCTGAATAGGCAAAGTTACCCCGTTGATAACATGTATCAGCTTCATGACCAGCCTTTTTGCAAATCTGACACGTCACTACAGTTGGGTCTGGACTCATAAATGGATTTGGGGGAGTGTACGGGACAGAAGGATTAGGTGGGCGCATGGGAGGGGAAAAAGCATGTGGCTGATAGACTTGTGGAAAAGGCAGAATCCCCTTTCCTTGATTACGACCTTTATTTCGGCCATTGTTTCTACCGCCTCCTCTACGATTTTGATTTGGGAAAACAAAAAAGCCAGGGGGTGCACTGGGAGTAGATGACTGACCCGCCCCCCTTTGGTGACTAGTGACTGGACCCAAAGGATTTGGAGAAGCATTTTTGTGGGTGTCGGGTTGTTTAGTGACGGAGAGAGCACTAAGGGTGGTGGAAGGTTGACTCGAGAAGCGTTTTTGAAGAGCTTCTTCTTGAAGGAGAAGATCTTTGAGATCCTCGATAGTAGTGTCCCCCTTTGAATTTTGAGTGGTGATGAACTCCTTATAGGTGTGTCCCAATCCCCCTAAAATTCTGCTACGAAGGGTTTGACTAGAAACGGCCTCACCTGCTCGGGAGAGAGAGTGAGCAATGGTTTTGGCTTGAAGAATATAACTCTGGATAGACATACCGGGTGCTAAAGTTAGATCATGAAGTTCCTCTTGATGTTTTTGTATATGGATGGTTGAGGCTACACCAAATTCTTTTGCTAGGAGATCCCAAGCTTCGGGTGCAGTACGACACGGGTTAACGTGGGGCTGAACATCAGAGGTGACGGTGGCTTTTATCCACCCAAGAACAAACCTAGAAGTGTGAACAAATTTTTCATGATCTGGGTTTACAGCAGTAGTAAAGGCGGAAGTGGTTAGGGTAGCAGGGGGTGGGTTTTTGTCGGTAACAACATGCGTAAGATAGTGAATCTCTAGCATGGACAGAAAAAGAGAGGACCAATTTTGGTAGTTTTCATTTGACAGCCTACAATGTCCCATGTATGATTGAACATTGAACAATACTGGAAGACCATGTCTATTCATAGAAGAGGTACCTTGCCCGGAATCGTTGGTGACCATGGCTTTCGTCGGAGAATCTGACTCAGCACCCATGGCTTAAGAGGCTCTTGATACCATGTACGAAACCAACCTGCAAGCAATGATTAGAACAAAGAAAGAACAAGAAAACAGAAAGGGAAGAAGACACGGTAGAATTGAGGAAAACCCAGTGTGTGATACTGGTTACCTTGTTTTCATTATATAGACTTTCATTTACAAAGGAAAAGCTATTGAAATCTTTACAAATATTCTAAGGCTATCTATAAGGAAAGATAATATTTAAAATAATGGAAAGACTATCACTATGACTAATTATAGCTAAAGTTACGGGAAAGATATATACTCAATATACACATGCTGATCTTATGACTTTCGTGCATCTTGGGTAGTTGACTCTTGTGGTTCAACATTACTCTTTTCACTCAGTACACCATGTAAAAGTCAAAAGTTTAGTCAAAGTCAACATATGATGACTGTATTGCTTTTTGCAGCCTCATCAACGCGATGTACAAACTTACTAGCAGCAGCTGTCCAAGCCTGCCATGATATGGTACTGCGACCTTTTTCTTCTTCGAGCTTCTAACCATTATTCTAATGGTGTGATTTCTCCATCTTTCACTAATTTTTTTGTGAAGCCTCCTAACTCATGAAAATTTTGTCTTGACTAGGTGCCACCAGATGCAGTTGAACCATTGTTCAGGCAAATTGTCAATCAGTTTGTGCACGATCGCTCACGCACAGAGGTATCATTTTAGCTTTGTTACTTATACTATGGCTACCAGTTGATTGTTTTGAATCACTGCCACCAATGTTTTCTTACATTTTTTTTCCTTACCAAGCCATGCTGTTGGAGTGAACGTAGTGAGGGAGATATGTTTGCGTATCCCTTTGGTATGCCATTCCATCCATGACCACTTTGTCCCTTCCTATATGGATATATTGTTTTACACTGATAAATATAGTTTCTTTCACATGCTCTGTTATACAGTATATATGTGTATGTATATATATATGTGTGTATGTATATATATATGTGTGTATGTATATATATATGTGTATGTATATATACATATATATATATGTATATATACCTATATGTATATCTATATATACATACACATCTATATATATGTATATATACATACACACATATATATATACATACACACATATGTATATATACATATATATATATACGTATACATATATATATATACGTATATATATATATATATATATATATATATATATTCTTATATCTGTATATATAATAGGAGTATGTATATACGCATAGTATATGCGTGTGAGACTGAGGTGTGTGTTTATTTATATTGATGTGTTTATATAAATGTATGTTTTTGTGTGTTTATATGTGTGTGTGCGTGTGTGTATATTTCATGATTTGTGAATCTTCCGACGCTTCAATCAAAGATGAAGTGTGACTAGGGGTGGAAATGGTTCAGCTCAAACCGCGGTTCGGAGCCGAACCGAACCAAACCGCGCGGTTTAGCTCGGTTTTTAAACTTTCGTGGTTCAGCTCGGTTTCAAAATTTGGTAAACCGGGTGGTTCGGTTCGGCTCACGGTTTGACCCTTCAAGCCGAACCGAGCCAAACCGTTTAGAGCTAAACCACGAGCTGAACCGTTGAGCTGAACCGGTTTGAGCCGAACCGTTTTGAGCCAAACCGAGCCATTTTATAGACCATTGATTTAGTTTAATGATTTGATCTCAACCGTTAGATTTATAAAACCCTAATACCCTTCTTATCCGCCGCTCTAAGTCGTGAATCGATCATTTCGAAAATTTGGAAATTCTCTCGCCTCAAGTTCTCCTCGTCTCCTTCACCCACGACTCCATCCCTCCGACTCCATCCTCCTGGCCGACTCCATCCCTCCGCCGACTCCATCCCTCCGGCCGACATCCTTCCTGGCTTCCTCCATCTCACTCCCACTCAGACTCAGGCCTCCATCTCACCTACAGACATCGGCGATTTGAAACCCTAGCTCGACATTCCTTTCAATTTTCCGACGATTAAATGTAAGTTTCATCCCTTATGCTTCTTCTCTTAATTTTACTTTGAGTTTTTCTGACATTATTAGTCAATTTGTATGCTGCACAACAATTTTCATGGATCGTGAGTGGTTTCAACAATTCTGTTTTTGTATTTGCAGAAGAACCGACCTCTACTTATTGTTGCTGAAGATATTGAAAGTGAAGCACTAGCCACACTCATTCTCAACAAGCTTCGAGCAGGGATCAAGGTGGATTTCATATTCTTAATAGTGATGTGAATTATTTTATTTATTGGTGACTACCTTGAAACTTGTTTTAAAGTGTATCTATGTTTGTTAGGTTTGTGCAATCAAAGCTCCTGGATTTGGAGAGAACAGGAAGGCAAATTTGCAGGACCTTGCAATTCTCACTGGCGGTGAGGTATGAAGTTCTCCATTGTTTTCATTCTTTCATCCTCACATCTTCCAAACCGCGGTTCAAACCGAGCCAAGCCGAACCGTAGTGGTTTAGCTCAGCTCGGCTTAGACTATTTCGTGGTTCAGCTCGGTCTGGGATTTCTCCAAACCGATGTATAGCGGTTTGGCTCTTAAATTACCCCAAACCGAGCTAAACCGAACCATTTCCACCCCTAAGTGTGACCCAGAAGGTTACGAGAATGAATTAGGTCTAATATACAGCCAATTCAAATCGTCACTTAAACTGTTCCAACAACAAGCAGCTCTAAACTACACCTCCATCAAAATCAAAATCGAAATCAATATTTTGATATGGGTTTCGAAATCAAAATCGAAATCAATATTAGTGATATGGGTTTCAAAATCATTTCACCCAGATCTTGAAATTCTTCATACCAAAGTGAAAGAAAAATGAAGGTGATGACGGAGACGACAGTGGATGACGCGGCGGAGGTGTTGGGTTGAGACTTGGGCTTCGCGAAGGAGGAATGTGATGACGGAGACGACATTGCAGATTAGAGGAGTTTGTCTTGGAATTCGTTGGTGGTGTAATGGTTGTTGTGGTGACGGTGGTCGGAGGGGGAAGGTGTTTGTGGGACTGGGGAGGTTGGGGATTTCGGTGGGACGGAAAGAATGGAGGATTTGGAGGAGGTGGGAGGTCGGAAATGGAGATTTCTTGAGAAATTCTTCATCTTGGAGGGAAAATTGAGTTTGGTTGTAGTGGGGGATGTAAGCGATGCTCAAAATCCCGTGGACCCACCTTGACTACTTCGTACATATCTTGGCTATCACCAATGTTGATTGTGTGTATCTTCTATTTTATAGATTAGTTTGTACTTCCTAATCTAGATAGCATAATATTAGGAGTAGATCTTTCCCTTGTTCACCAAGATTAGTAGGAGTCTATGGACTCATTGTAAACACTACAAATACATGGTTTTTGTACAGAAAATATAAGACGGATATTTCCTTCCTCTCTTTGCCGCATTCTACTTCTCTCTACTGCATTCTTCTTTTTCTTGTCTTCACCATAGCTACGTGAGTAGCTTGTCTCATATGGTATCAGTCGCTCCATAGGAGCCATGGAAGATTCATCTGCAGTCATCACTGCCCCTTCTACCGTCAAAACTCTCCCTCTCAACTTGAATATCCAATCCTACCTCGGCCATGGACATCTTACCACTGACAACTACCTCAATTGGAGATCTATTTTCTACTCCGTCCTCTCAACTCATGAAATTCTGTTCACCACGGTGGATCTACCTCTCCCATCCGAGAAACTAGCCGATGGAAACGACAACCCGTTGTTCGCTTTTCACAAACAAGCCTCCAGCCTTGTCCTCGGTTGGATCAAAGCCACGGTCTCGGCTAAGATCCAAGCCCGAGTCAATCCCTGCAAGACCGCCTTTGAAGCTTGGAGCCTCCTTGAAAAGCGCTTCGCTGGAAAATCACGTATCCATATCCAAAAGTTGAAGACATAACTCAATGCCCTAACTAAGAAACCCGAGTTATCCATTGATGACTATTTTCAACAGGCTGTTACATTGTCCGATGCATTGGCCAAGGCGGGTGAAATCGTTACTGATGACGATCTTCAACAAAGGATAGTCGTTGGTTTGGGATCCACGTTCAAAGAGTTTATCACGGCCCAGAATAATCACCCCGCCGCCAACCTTGATGATCTCTAAGATCTCGTACTTCAGGAAGAAGATCTTCTCTCTAAGTTTAGCACTCTCTCTCTTAACCCTACAAGTGCTTTAGTGGCAAACTCAACTTCTGTCGGCTCCCAGGTTTCTGTGAACACTACTGGTAATGGGTTTTCGCCGAATCATGTTGGACGGGGCAGGGGTTCTTCGCGCGGTCACAACGGATGGGGTGGTAGCAATTCCAACAGGAACCGAGGGGGTCGTGGTGGTCGTGGCATCCTTCCCACACCCCCTTCCCAGCCGAACTCTAACCCTAACCCTACCTCAACCTTCTGTCCACCGGCACACCAGCCATACTCCCCTCGCCCCTTCACTCCTTATCAACCACCAAACCCTTTTACTCACACCCAACAGAATGACTGCCAGTTCTGTTTTAATCCGGATCATACAGCCCCCCATTGCCCTGACCGTGGCAACTACGCTCTCTACACTCATCATCCGGCTCCCAGTCCTCATGTCTCAAACGGTTCATCGTCTTCCATGGTTCTCGACTCCGGGGCTACCGATCACATAACCAACACACCTGCTGCCTTCACTCATCATACACCCTATTCAGGTATGGATTCGCTCACAATTGCCAACGGTACTCGTCTCTCTATTTCTTCTATTGGTCATGCATCTTTGTCTACTCGCTCTCATAAATTTGTTCTTCGCAATGTTCTTTGTGTCCCCACTTTACACAAATCACTTTTGTCCATTCGTCGCTTTTCTTTTGATAACAATTGCTTCTTTGAACTTGAGGCTTTTGGTTTTCGTGTGAAGGACAACCTTACGAGGCAGACTATTCTCTCTGGCAATAACTCTCATGGGTTATACACCCTCCACTTTGATTCTTCCGCTCGCGTCAGTCCTCTTGCGCTTATTGGTGAACGTGCATCATCATCAACTTGGCATGCTCGACTTGGTCACCCGTCTACTCAGGTTTTTAAGTCCGTCGCTAATAAAGCTCACATCCCTGTTAGTGGGAAAATTGCTCCTTCTTTTTGTCATATTTGTCCACTAGGTAAATCGAGTCAATTACCTTTTGTTTCTAGGAATTTTCATTCTACTGCACCCTTAGCTTTATTACATCTTGATGTATGGGGTCTGTCCCCTATTACTTCTAATAAAGGTTATCGCTTTTATTTAAGTATCGTGGATGATTTTTCTCGATTTGTTTGGTTATTTCCGCTCTTTCGTAAATCGGATGTGTTGGATGTTTTCTCTTCATTTAAACTCCAAATAGAAAACCAATTGAGCAAGAAAATATCTGCAATTCATACTATCAAAACGATACAAACCGATGGGGGGTGAATTCATAAATCGACAGTTTTCCATTTTTCTTCGAAATCATGGCATTCGTCATCAAACCACTTGCCCTCATACCCCTCAACAAAATGGCACCGTTGAACGCAAATATAGACATATTATTGAAATGGGGTTGTGTCTCCTTGCTCAATCCGGGGTTTCTCAAAAATATTAGCTTGAAGCTTTCTCGACCGCTGTTTATTTAATAAATCGCCTTCCCATGCGTCAATTGGGTTACATTTCCCCATTTCAAAGACTTCTCAAACACCCTCCTGATTACAAAATACTCAAAACATTTGGGTGTCTTTGTTTCCCTCACCTTGTCCCGTACAACTCTCACAAATTAATGTCCAAATCCACTCCGTGTGTCTTCCTCGGGTATGACAATTCTCGAAAAGGATACAAGTGCCTTGACAACTCAACTGGCCGAATCTATATCTCTAGACATGTGTTATTTGATGAAAATTACTTTCCTATATCTTCTAACAATGGTACAGGCACTACAAAGGGCATTCTTGGACACTCTCCTATACCATCAGGCCACCACATGAGCGGCTCTTCCCAACATCCCAGTGGCCCACCTTCTGATCCTACATCCGGCCCAGCACCTTCTGTAACGCCCATCCTTAATCTCGTTAAATATTTGACTTATTTGTTAAATTCTTGAAATGCTTGTTAAATTCTTGACTAGCATATTTATATGCTATTTTATTTAAGTTAATTATTTAACTACTTTAGAAAATTAAGGTGGATAATTGTCAAAGTTGAAAGTTTAGGGGCCTTTTTGTCAAAGTTAGAACTTGAGGGGCCAAAGGGCAATTTTTGAAACTTGAATGTATATAAAGTGTTGCTTCTTCTCAGAGAAGCATTTTCTCTCAAGTCTTCTCGTTGCTTCCTCTGTTCCATAGAAGGGAGTCCAGTTTTACCCTATTCTCGACTCCTCGAGCTTAATTATCCCTCCGTTCGTGATTCTGGTCCCGGATAAATATTCGTGGCGTTGAATAGAGCGTTCCAGACCGATCAGAAATTAATTTGGGTCAACTTGATTTTTGACTAGGTAAGTTATTGACTCCCCCTTACTTGTAATAACATGCATATATGTTATTCCCGCTACTTGTTCTTGTTAAAATTGTGTTTTGAGCAAATTTTGTGATACTTGTAATTTTGGGACGAAGGGAGTATAAATACACTGCGTACAAAAGAAACTTAAAAAAAAGTAGTTCAAATTGGTTAACTCCTGGGTTTGTTGGTTTGTAAAAGGTTAGTAGGAAATTACACTTCTATTCGTGAGACGGTAAAATAGTAACTCGATTTAAATATTATTATAAAAATTGTACCATTATTTGTGGTACGGGGAAATGAATGGAAGTATCTCTAAATGGGTATAGTAGTATAATATAAAATTGTACTTATACTTTTGGGGACGGTGAAATATTAAATTGGAATAAAAGAGAATTATTCTATTACTTGTGGGACGGTGATAAATTAATAAAGTGTCCCTATAGAAGTGTTCTGAACATGTTAAAATGCACTCTTGAATGTTAGAAAGTGTTAGTCGGTTTTACTCCTACGCTTGGGACGGAAAATTATTTAACCTGGGAAAGAATTCGGATTTTGGCATTTTTTTGGGCGACCGCCCATTTTGGGCTGGGCGACCGCCCATCTATCTGAAGTATTTTGTTCTTGGAAAGCCTGATTTGGGCGACCGCCCACACCATTTTGTGCGGCCGCCCATATGTCCTGAAAAATTGTAAAACTTGTTCCATGATTGTATAAGTTGGAAATAACCCTTGTTAAGGCATATAGCCTTAAGATAAGATGTCCTAGCAAGTGTTGTGATACCTTAGGGGTATCAGAAGTGAGTCTTGAACATGATTACTCATTAAATTAAAATGAGAACTTGAGTATAAAAGGAAGAACTCTTTTATATGTCTTAAAAGTGCTATGAACAAGCACTTATGTGTTATGCTTGTCTTGAAGCCAATGATTGTGCACCTTAGGGGCATTAAAACAATGACTTGAGATTGAATACCCTATGTAGGGAATTAAGAACTTGTAAGTATGAGTGGTATAGCTCATTGACTTAAATTGAACTCGAAGTATTCTTGGTCTAGGTTTAGGGTACTACCCTAGATGGCCTAGATGAGTGTTGTAGAACACTCTAGTACTGAAAAATAGTCCATTTGTGAACAAATGAAATGTGGACTTGAATCATAATTAAATGATAACTTGAATATAAGAGTAATAACTCTTTTATGTGTCTTGAAGTCAATGTTTGTGTACCTTAGGGACACCAACTAATGTCTAGAGCTTGAATGTCCTAAGAAAAGGATTGAAAAAGAATTCGTGAAAGGTGTATAATTCATCTTCCTAGCTTGAACTTGAAGTATAAGATAATTAACTCTTGTACATGTTTAATCATCCAAAGAAATGGATTGAGAACTTGGATATAAGATGATAAGATCTTGTATATGTATTGAATGTCCTGAATGTCCTGAATGTCTTGAATGTCTTAAGATGAGACAGTAACTTGAAATATAAGATTATAAAATCTTGTACGTGCCTTGACACCAATATAGGTGTATGGTAATAAACTTGAAAGAGTCTTGATGTGTATATGCAAATCTTGCATATATTTACTTGATAGAATGTGGCTTCTTGATTGATTGGTACATGGTATGAATAACCAAAGAAGTGGGTTATGGAACTAGATAGAGAATGATTAACTCTACTACCTACTTGAACTTGATACGTGTATATTGGAAGTGCTATAAATAAGCACTAAAGTGTAATTGATTTAGTTTTTAATCGTGTATATACTCAATGAAGTATATAAAATATAAAGAAGATATCTTGTCTTGAAATGGTTCCTGAAGAAAATAGGGACTAGTGTAATATGAAGATAATTCATATAATCGTGAATATTACGATTTAAGTAATAAGAATAACTACAGGACACAATATGTGTTAGAAAATGTATTCGATTACTAACGATACATATATGTGAAGTATGACTGTGTCTAGGTACAATGTGACCTATTCTACTACGTGTTTAGAGTCTAAGGTATTGGGCTCTATTTGATAGTAAGGGTATAGTGATAGACACTTTAATGTGTTAAACGTGATATGAATATGTACGTGCAAACTTGGCATGTGACAAAATGATATACCCTACTACTTGACTGAAGTCTGTTATAAATGGGCTCTTACTTGGATTGATCGTGTTACATGGACACTTATGTGCCATAGTTAAACTTGATTGGTATTCGCAATAATTGAGTACGTGTACTTATATTCTCGTGAGCACATGATACATAGTTACATGGTGCATATTCTCGTGAGCACATGATACATAATTACATGGTGCATATTCTCGTGAGCACATGATACATAATTACATGGTGCATATTCTCGTGAGCACATGATACATGATTACATGGTGCATAAAGAGTAGTCCACTAATAAGGGACTGAGTTCTGTTCTGTAGTTCAAGTAAACATCTACTTGTGCATTCTTGGTGAGTCCAGCTGGTTCTCCTTGCTTGTTCGAAAATATATAGGTTCACGCTTGTCGCGAGAGCTGGGGTTTAAGTGACAATCGGGTCCCTATGTATTTCCGCCCGACCCCTTACTACTGGCCATAGTAAGGGCATAGCTTCACTGGTTAGAGCAATAAGCCTGACCTAAGTGAATGCGACTGTACTGAACACCACGTGGATCTTGTTCTTGTGGAGGACACTGGTTACCAGGTCTTCTTATATACTGTACTCCTGTCCTGTTCACCACGTGGATCTTGTTATTGTGGATGACACTGGTTACCAGGTCTTCTTATATACCGCACAGCAGTTCCTGTTCTTGTTCTTGGTTGTCCTCAGCTAGAAAAGCATCGACAACAAATGGTATTCTTGGGAGGAATAAGGAAGGATTCAGGTACAATGCGTGATAGGCCTATGTGCATCTTGTGAGCTGGTCTAGCCTCTCGCACTACTTGATTACTTGTTACCTGATCATATCTTGAGCTTGATTACTTGTTGAGTTGGCTTAGCCTCTCCTATACTTGTTACTTGATGATACTTGATATATGTTTAGTTGAGTATCTACTTGTATTGCATGATAACATGACATATAGTTGCATGTTAATAGCTTACTGAGATTTATCTCACCCTTTATTTGTTTAATTGTTTCCCCCCCAGGAAAGCAGGGGATAGTACGCAGTGAGGCTCGACTTAGCTGGGAATTTACTCAGCAGGATATTCTTGTTTGAAGTTAGTGTCCTTTTATATTTTGGTAAGGACGATCTTGTATGAGTTAATAACTCTGGGCTTGTATTGGGGTAGTATTTGTTGTCCCTAGACAGTTCTTGATGCCAGCTTATTTGCTAGGCATGTCTTCCGCTGTATGTAATCTTGTTTGGTTTTAATTTTCTTGGTCTAGAACTGGTGTGAGCTATCTTAGCTCCCTACTCTTGAGTATATATATCATGTCATTTTTGTTTTTAACAGGTATTGTTCCTGTTTCCCGTTAGTTTCTTGTTAGTTACGCGCACCAGGTTCGAGGTTCTATTAGGGAATCCCGGGACTTGGGGCGTGTCACCTTCTACTATCCAGCCCGCCATCCGGTCCAGCTTGCATGTTGATCCAATGGCTGCCCCGCCCATATCAGCGGTCCATTCCCCAGCTTCGGTTCTTCCTGCTACTACACGGTCAGACCCACCTTCCCCCCCACAGCCCGCCAGCCCAGGTTGGGTCTCTTATTGATGGGCCTCCCTCTCCCGGCCAACGGCCTATCTCCACTGGCCAGTCTACGACTAATCTATAAAATAGAAGATACACACAATCAACATTGGTGATAGCCAAAATATGCACGAAGTAGTCAAGGTGGGTCCACGGGATTTTGAGCATCGCTTACAGGGGAGAGGTGGTTGACGACGGCGGCAACCACCGCCGCTTTGGCATAAACTCCATCGATGGCCTGTGCTTTGGCATAAACTCCATCTATGGTTTATTATGAAAATTTTAACAAAAATTAAAAAGTAATGGCTTAAATGAAAACTAAAACTAGTTATTGGAACAAATAGGAAAAAATCAATAGTTTAGGGGCCTTTTAAGAATTTAATGATAAGAAATTGGAGGAGGTAGTGTTTTGACCTTTTTGCCCCTAAAAGGATGTTATGTGCCATCACACGTGGATATTTAACGGCATAAAGTGGATAGCGTCAGCAATAGGTACCTCCGCTGCACAAAAAAAAAGTTAATGTATTTTTCATGGGTAAAAAAAGAGATAAGTTACTAAATCCAAACAACCCCTATAGTTCAGGTATTTTTGGTGCATTTTTTCCTTGTAAAAATATTTATATTGAATGAGTCTCTGACTGTTATGAAACACCATCTTATGAATCTTTATTAATGCAATTAGTATTTTGTTTGCTTCAAAAAATGAAAATAAAAAATACAACCCTTAAAAGAGAAAGAAATGGGTTAGGGTTTGCAATTGATTTTGGAAGAAGGGGTATTTTGAGAAAATTCATTTTTTAGGGGCGTGGAGAGTAATTTTATGGGTTCAATTCAAATAACAACTCAGTTTTTAGGGTTTATATCAGGCTATAAAGACTGGTAACAGTAATTTGGATTTCTTCACACTAGGGAACAGAGGAGAGTTGAGATGTCGGCGACTCGACGCGCCGTTAAGGAACTGACGGCCGATGCATTGTCGGCGTCCGGCCGTTCATCTGAAAGAATGAGCCTCCCGACGATTCAATCAAAGATGAAGTGTGATCCAGAAGGCTACGAGAACGAATTAGGTCTAATATACAGCCAATTCAAATCGTCACTTGAACTGTTCCAACAACAAGCAGCTCTAAACTACACCTCCATTAGCGGTGTCGCCGGCGACCCCACCGTTGCCAAAGACCTCGGTGAACGAGTCATGTTCTTGGCACACGTTACACCGTTTTATCCTAATCAGCTCGCCGAGTTTCCTAAGCAGCTTGTTGATTTTCTCCGGTCGTCGGCGCGGACTTTGCCGTCGGGGCTAAGGGTTCAAGTGGCACAGGCTTTGATACTAATGCTTAATAGAAAGGTACTAATTGCATGTTTACTATTGGATTGTTTAATACTCTACTTTACAGAATTTGATTTTTTTTTTTTAATTCATGAAGTCTGTTTAGTTCTGTAGTGTGTTGTTAATGATTGTAACATTTGGAATCATGACTAAACTGTCTCTTTTGGTAGATTGTTGATATCTCAGAGACTCTTGCACTGTTCATGGAGCTTCAGATTTTGGGTGACAAAAGTTTGAAAACACTGGCATTCTCGCATGTTATTCATAGTATCAAGCGTATGAATCAGAAGCACAAGAATGAAACGAAAAACCGTGCGCTGCAAAATATCTTGTTTGCGATGCTACAGGTGCGATTCTTTGTTATTGTAATGTTAGTAAGTACGAAGTAATTAGTTATGAATTACATTTATTTAAGATTTTTTTGTGGAATAGGAAGAGGTGTAGCAAAAGCAAAGAGGTCGCTTATTACAATCTGTGATCTTCATCGCCGGAAAGTGTGGTTTGATGAAAGGGCCGCTAATGCAATATGTGGAGCTTGTTTTCATTCATCATCTAAGTGAGGGTCAATCTTTAAACACTCCTTAATTATTGCTATCACCAGAAACTTTATATTTATATTTGTTTCCTCAGGATCATGACTGCTGCTCTATCATTCCTTCTTGATTATGAGAAGATTGAAGATGATGATGATAGTGATGCTTCCAGCGATGAAGATGACTCGGTTACCCCAGTCCATCATGTCAACCTCAGTAAAGAGGCTATTTATAAGGTTGTTTACTCTTTTCTTTTGGTCCTTTGTTGGTTCAAATTTTCAGAGATCTTTCATGTTCTTTACTCATTGTAGGAAAAGGGAACAAATATAATTATAATTCAGTAACTATTCTTATTTAAAGAAAAAGTTTCACTGACTATGTAGGTGCAACATCCATAAGTTCTCACATTGTTTGTGTAATGCTCTTCCTTCTACTAAATATACAGGCAAACAACACAGGAACTACATCTAGCAAAAAGAAAAAGAAAGCAAAACTGCAACGTGTCTTGCGTAACATGAAAAAGAAGCAAAGGTTATCATTAGAGAAAGATAACAATGTGGGCTACTATTCACCACTAAATCATCTGAAAGACACACAGGTGTTCTACGCAGTATTTCGTTGCATTCTATTCCATTTTGCGGTTGGAAGAAATGTTTTAACTTTGTTCTTCTTATAGGGATTTGCTGAGAAGCTGTTCTCCCGCCTTCAAACTTGCAATGAACGGTTTGAGGTAATTATTATCTGTTTTTCTTTGATTGTCATGTTATTACCTCTTGATGATTATTATTGATACAGAAGTTTCACAAAATTATTGAAACTCAGCCATTTGCATCGTTGGCCAGATCTTCACTCTTTTTAATTTATTATTTGCGATAGTTGTTAGTTGTTACACTCGGAAGCCTGTCTCGTATTTGTTTCTAGTAAAGGTTGCTGTACTGGTATCTCACTTTGATACTAACATCAATTCAATATGTTTGGGGACTATCAGGGTTGACATTTTATTTCACTTTTAACGTGTATTCGCTTTGTTACTCAATTGCTATCTAATTTCACATACTTGTTGATCCTTGTCCAGTTTCAAAATTTTTATTGGTGTGATTATTGATTCATAGTGGTTTATCTTCAGTAGTGTAACATTGTGACTTTTTGATGTCTTCTCATTGATCGGTTTGCTTGGTTTATCAGTTTCTCCAACATGAAAGACTTTCTATAAAGGAATATTGGCTCCGATTCTTATCCCGAATAAATAATGAGAAATAGATATTACCCAATATGCTTCTACTATTGTTGGTGTATTATGGAGCCTTAACTTTGTTGTGTATAAAACATCCCAGTAATATAGTATATATATACATGCTTTTGTATTACAGGTTAAGATGATGTTACTGAAAGTAGTTGCCAGAACTGTTGGGCTTCACCGCTTGATTTTATTGAACTTCTACCCCTTTCTTCAGAAATATGTTCAGGTATGTCAACCCCCTCACCCTCAGTACACCATGTAAAAGTCAAAAGTTTAGTCAAAGTCAACATATGATGACTGTATTGCTTTTTGCAGCCTCATCAACGCGATGTTACAAACTTACTAGCAGCAGCTGTCCAAGCCTGCCATGATATGGTACTGCAATCTTTTTCTTCTTCGAGCTTCTAACCATTATTCTAATGGTGTGATTTCTCCATCTTTCACTATTTTTTTTGTGAAACCTCCTAACTCTTGAAAATTTTGTCTTGACTAGGTGCCACCTGATGCAGTTGAACCGTTGTTCAGGCAAATTGTCAATCAGTTTGTGCACGACCTCTCACGCACAGAGGTTTCATTTTAGCTTTGTTACTTATACTATGGCTACCAATTGATTATTTTTAATCACTGCCACCAATGTTTTCTTACATTTTTTTCCTTACCAGGCCATTGCTGTTGGACTGAACGTAGTGAGGGAGATATGTTTGCGTATCCCTTTGGTATGCCATTCCATCCATGACCACTTTGTCCCTTCCTATATGGATATATTGTTTTACACTGATAAATATAGTTTCTTTCACATGCTCTGTTATATAGTATATATGTATATAGTATATATGTGTATATATATATAATGTATTCTTATATCTGTATATATAATATGTATATACGCATATATGCGTGTGAGACTGAGGTGTGTGTTTATTTATATTGATGTGTGTTGAAGTATGCCTCATTATCTGCTGGAAATATATGCTGAAAATAAGTAAACTTGGACTTGCTGACCAAGTCTTTAGCATTTATTCTGTTTTGTTTTTACTGTTGCTATTTTTTAGCAAGTAGTTAGTATGTTTCTATTTTTTAGTAAAGAGTGAGCCTGTTACTTGATAATGGCCAGTCTTTTAGGAACTTTTAGTTGTTGAATTCTCTATTTAAAGAGAATCAGTTCTTAGAATTAATATGCAAGTTTTCTTTCATATTTTTCTTCTTTTGTTACTGCTGCCTTTGTTGATTATTTTGCTTTCTTTAGCCTTTTATCCAACAATTGGTACCGGAGCTATTTCTTCTTGAGGGACTGTGAGAGTTTGAGGGTAACCCACATTCAAAATCTTGCTCACAAAACCCATCAGCTGCTATGGATTCTGAAACACCTTTCACAGCTATTGCTCCTCCGGTGTTCACGGGTGAAAATTATCAGGTGTGGGCGGTTAGAATGGAGGCTTACCTTGATGCAAGTGATCTCTGGGAGGCTGTAGAGGAGGCTTATGAAGTCCCTCCTTTACCAAACAACCCAACTCTTGCTCAAATCAAGAACCACAAGGAAAGAAGGCAGCGGAAATCGAAAGCAAAGTCATGTTTGTTTTCATCCGTTTCTCCAACAATTTTTACCAGAATTATGACCTTGAAGTCAGCAAATGAAATCTGGGACTTCCTCAAGCAAGAGTACGAAGGCGATGAGAGGGTCAAAGGGATGCAAGTGCTGAATCTGATCAGGGAGTTTGAGATGCAGAAGATGAAGGAGTCAGAAACTGTGAAGGAGTATGCTGACAGACTTCTCAGCATTGCTAATCGGGTAAGGTTGCTTGGAGGTAAACTTTCCGATTCCAGAGTTGTTCAGAAAATTCTCGTAACTCTTCCAGAAAGGTTTGAGATAACAATTTCCTCTCTGAAAATAGTAAAGATATGTCAAGTATTACCTTAGCAGAATTGCTGAATGCTTTGCTTGCTCAAGAGCAAAGAAGGCTTATGAGGCATGAAGGTTCAGTTGAGGGTGCTTTGCAAGCTAAACTGCAGATCAATGAAGGTGGAAAAGGAAAGAAGATTGTAAAGAAAGAATTTGCTGAACATGATGCTGCAAATAACAGTAAAAATGGAGGAAATAACAAGCCAAGTTACCCTCCATGTCAGTACTGTGAAAGGAGAAGTCATCCACACTCCAAGTGTTGGAGAAGACCTGATGTTAGATGCAACAAATGCAAGCAACTAGGCCACATCGCAAAGATTTGCAAGACTAAAAAGCAGCCACAACAAATAGATGCGAAAGTTGCTGATCAAGAGGAAGAAGAACAATTATTTGTAGCAACATGTTTTGCTACAAGTAATTCAAGTGAAAGCTGGTTGATTGATAGTGGTTGCACTAATCATATGACGTATGATGAAGAACTTTTCAAGGAGCTCGACAAATCTGCAAAATCAAAGGTTAGAATCGGCAACGGAGACTGCATTGATGTCAAAGGAAAGGGAACAGTGGCAATTGAAAGTTGTTTAGGTACTAAAACAATCACTGATGTTCTTTACGTACCTGAAATTAATCAAAATTTGCTAAGTGTTGGGCAGTTGCTTGAAAAAGGATATAAAATTGTGTTTGAGGACAGAAGGTGTGTCATCAAGGATGCAAAAGATCAACAATTGTTCAAGGTGAAAATGAAGGGGAAAGCTTTTGCGTTGGACCTGATGGAAGTGGAGCAAACTGCATTTTCGAGTTCAAATAGCACTACTGCAGATAACAATGGTGCCGAGCTTTGGCACAAGAGGTTGGGACACTACAATCATTCAGCATTGCTGCTGATGAAGAAAATGGAGCTTGTGAAAGGCCTGCCACCACTAGATGAACTCTTGTCCAATTGTCGAGCGTGTCAATATGGCAAGCAAACAAGGCTGCCATTTTTGCAGAGTACATGGAGAGCATCAGAGAAGTTGCAGTTGATCCATACTGATCTTTGTGGACCTCAAACTGAACCGTCATTACAAGGAAGTAAGTATTACATTGCATTCATAGATGACCTGACCAGAATGTGTTGGATTTACTTCCTAAGGTTCAAGTCAGAGGTTGCAGTAGTGTTCATGAAGTTCAAAGCTTGGATTGAGAACCAAAGCAGCTGCAAAATTCAGATTTTGAGATCAGACAACGGGAAGAGTACACGTCAAACCAGTTTAATTTGTTTTGTGAAGAAGCAGGAATTGAACACCAGCTTACTATCCCTTATACTCCGCAGCAAAATGGGGTTAGTGAGAGGAAGAACAGAACAATAATGGAGATGGTTCGATGCATGTTACATGAGAAGGGCTCCCTAAAAAATTCTGGGCAGAAGCAGCAAACACTGCTGTTTTTTTGCTGAATAGGCTCCCTACAAAAGCTGTCAAAGGAAAAACTCCTTTTGAAGCATGGTATGGCTATAAACCTTTTGTAAAGAACCTTAAAGTTTTTGGTTGCATATGTTTTTCACATGTACCTCAGGTTAAAAGAGATAAGCTTGATAGAAGAGCAATTCCCGGCATATTCATTGGCTACAGCAACGTGTCTAAAGCTTATAGAATTTTCATCCTCAAGATGGAAAGATTCTAGTAAGCAGAGATGTTCATTTTGTGGAAGAGGAACAATGGTGTTGGGAAGGAAACGAAGGAGAGCATATAGATAACGTTCCGCTGCTACATAATCCTCCAATCGAAAGTAGAAACTCTCCGCTTGTGCAAGGAGAAGACATTGATGATCCTCCAATCAGGGGTACTAGATTGCTCTCTGATATATATCAAAGATGCAATGTTGCATTTTTTGAGCCAGCCGGATTCATCGAAGCTGAAAAGGATCCTAAGTGGGTGGTTGCAATGCAGGAGGAGCTGAATATGATCGAGAAAAACCAGACCTGGCAGCTTGTTGAAAGGCCTGAAGACAGGAAGGTTATTGGAGTCAAATGGGTGTTCAGAACAAAGTTGAATGCAGATGGTTCAGTCAACAAACACAAGGCCAGACTTGTGGTAAAGGGGTTTGCTCAAGTGTATGGCATCGATTTTTCAGAAACATTTGCTCCAGTCGCACGCCTCGATACAATCAGATTGCTTCTTGCATTAGCCGCACAGAAGGGGTGGAAGGTATTTCAACTTGATGTTAAGTCTGCCTTTCTTAATGGCTACTTGCACGAGGAGATATATGTAGAGCAGCCTGAGGGATTTGCAGTGAAAGGGCAGGAAGACAAAGTGTATTTGCTGAACAAGGCTTTGTATGGCCTCAAGCAGGCTCCACGGGCCTGGTACAGCAGAATAGATGAGTATTTTTTGAGTCTTGGATTTACAAAGAGTCTAAGCGAGTCAACTCTATATGTTAAACACTCTAATGCTGATATTTTGATTATTTCACTATATGTGGATGATCTCTTGGTTACAGGAAGTAATGCCACTCTTATTGAGCAATTTAAACAGGAGATGATGAAGGTCTTTGAAATGACTGACCTAGGAGTAATGGCATTCTTTCTTGGAATGGAGATCAGACAAGATCAGCAAGGTGTTTTCATATGTCAGAAACGGTATGCCAAGCAAATTTTGAGGAAATTTCAGATGGAGGATTGCAAGTCAATGGGTACTCCAATGAATCAAAAAGAGAAGCTTTGCAAGGAAGATGGTGCTGAAAAGGTGAATGAGTCTATCTACAGAAGCCTCATAGGTTGTTTAATGTATCTCACAGCAACCAGACCTGATATTATGCAAGCTGTGAGTGTGCTGTCCAGATTTTTGCATTGTGCAAGTGAAGAGCATCTGAAGGCAGCAAAACGAGTCCTTAGATATGTCAAAGGAACTCTTGATCATGGAGTGTTGTTTAATCATGGTCGTACTCTTAATTTTCATGGCTTCTCTGATAGCGATTGGGCAGGATCGACAGATGACATGAAGAGTACATCAGGGTACTGCTTCTCACTCGGTTCAGGAGTGTTTTCATGGAGTTCTAAGAAGCAGGAGATAGTTGCTCAATCTACTGCTGAAGCTGAATTTATAGCTGCAACATCAGCTATAAATCAAGTTTTATGGCTAAGGAAAGTTTTAGCTGATTTGAAAATGGATCAAGAGGAAGGCACTAAAGTGTTTGTGGACAACCAGGCAGCTATTGCAATCTCTAACAATCCTGTTTTCCATGGAAAGACCAAGCACTTTAACATCAAGCTATATTTCCTAAGAGAAGTTCAGAAAAATGGTGAAGCTTGCTTGATTATTGTAAAACAAATGACCAGTTGGCTGATATATTCACGAAGGCTCTTCCAAAAGGTCGATTTGAGTTTCTACGAGACAAGCTAGGAGTTTGCAGCTACTGATCCAAGGAGGAGTGTTGAAGTATGCCTCATTATCTGCTGGAAATATATGCTGAAAATAAGTAAACTTGGACTTGCTGACCAAGTCTTTAGCATTTATTCTGTTTTGTTTTTACTGTTGCTATTTTTTTAGCAAGTAGTTAGTATGTTTCTATTTTTTAGTAAAGAGTGAGCCTGTTACTTGATAATGGCCAGTCTTTTAGGAACTTTTAGTTGTTGAATTCTCTATTTAAAGAGAATCAGTTCTTAGAATTAATATGCAAGTTTTCTTTCATATTTTTCTTCTTTTGTTACTGCTGCCTTTGTTGATTATTTTGAGCCTGTTACTTGATAATGGCCAGTCTTTTAGGAACTTTTAGTTGTTGAATTCTCTATTTAAAGAGAATCAGTTCTTAGAATTAATATGCAAGTTTTCTTTCATATTTTTCTTCTTTTGTTACTGCTGCCTTTGTTGATTATTTTGCTTTCTTTAGCCTTTTATCCAACAATGTGTTTATATAAATGTATGTTTTTTGTGTGTTTATATATGTGCGCG
Organism: Campanula takesimana; assembly: GCA_026119855.1. Classification (NCBI taxonomy): domain Eukaryota; kingdom Viridiplantae; phylum Streptophyta; class Magnoliopsida; order Asterales; family Campanulaceae; genus Campanula; species Campanula takesimana. Next base: position 2,049,856 of record JAOWBW010000069.1, read on the forward strand.
CGTGTGTGTATATTTCATGATTTGTGAATCTTCTCATTTAATTCCTGCTTTCATTTTACTGATCAGTTGATGACAGAAGACTTGCTCCAAGACCTGGTATTGTACAGAAAATCTAATGAGAAAGCAGTTGCATCAGCTGCTCGTTCACTTCTCACTTTGTTCAGAGAGGTTTGTCTATCTCTATCTCACTTCCTCATTCTATATATAAAAGTATGTTGTAAATATGTATTTGTCTCTAACGATTATGTCGGAAAGGGGTGCTGACTTGTGAGAACTTGTTCTACAGGTTTGCCCGTCGCTCCTGATCAAGAAGGATCGAGGGCGCCCTAATAACCTGAAGGCAAGGCCAAAGGCATTTGGTGAGGTGACAGTTGCTAGTGATGTCCCTGGTGTTGAGCTATTACAAGATGATGATGAGAATGAAGATGAAGACGATGATAATGATAATGAAGACGGCGATGACAATGAAAATGAAGACAGTGATGATGGATTGGGTAATTCATCTGACAAGGAAGAGAACGGATCTGAAGAAGAGGATGATTGTAGTGATGATGATAGAAGCACCAACACCGGGGCTTCAGAGTATAATAGTGACTATGAACTTTTGAGTATTGATGGTGAAAGTGATGATGAAAGTGATATGAACTCCATAGATGATGATGATGACAGTGATGTGGAAGGAGAAGACGATTTCAATGGTTCTGAGAAATCCAGTCCTGGAAATACCAATCAAGGGTCCAAAGAATCCAAGGGTCAGAAGAGGAAGTTCATTGATTTCGATGGACAACTGAGTGCTGCTAGTAAAAGTCTTCGAGCTCTGAAGAGATTAGCAGGAGAAAAAATTGAGGATACTCCCTTGGAGGCAATGGATGGTATTCTATCCAATGAGGACTTCAAGCGAATTAAAGAGTTACAGGTATGCTGTTACTTACTGAAATGAGTACTAGTACTACCTCCCTCCACAAAATGAATGTCCAAAAAAAAAAATCAACTCTTGATCAAGAGCAAATTCGAATCTTCTTGACATTCATTTTTGGGACGGAGGGAGTACTATCTATTACATTGTGTAGATCAGCAATTCAACATCTTGTTATTGTTAAAACATGAATATCCCTGCTCCCATTTTTTAACTCATGCAGATTTTATCACATTTCTTACTAAATTTCTACTTGTCTATCCAGGCAAAGAAGGAAGCGAAAAATGCATTGACTCAGCATGGACTGTTACGAAAACCTACAGATGCAAAGTCGCCCGCTTTTAAAATTCCCACTTCTGATCAACTCAGTTTGAAGAGAATTGATGCAACCACACTTGAGGTAAGTTCTCTAATTTTAAGCTTTTTGCTTATGTAGGCTGATATTCAAACTATGGGGTGCTAAATGTGAACATAAAAATGCCCAAAAAATGCTCATATAACTCAGCGTTGGTTCTCATCATGTGCTAGCCACATCCACATGAATCCAGTGTCGTTACTAGATATTGATCTATATTCTTAGTTTCAAGTTTTGAAGTCTAATGATTATGTTCACTATCCACGTTTGTGAATAGCTCAGCTTAACTTCTGTGGGCTTTGTTAGCTGACAATTGTTATCTGAATTTCGATATGCCTTTAACCAATTCAATGTATTTTGGGCACCTCAAAAATAGAATCATATTTAAATTACCAATGCTGCAGTAGTGTGTTCAATAGTTAAATACTCCCTCTGTCCCAGCAGAAGTGAGATTTCTTTCCCTTTTTGTTCGTCCCACCACAAGTGAGACTACCCAAAATGGAAATGTTTTAATATATTTGTATTCCCGCTCATTCTCTCTCTTCATTTTCCACCAATCAATTTATTCAACCAACACTACTATTTACCCCACTCATTCTCTCTCTTCATTTTCTACCACACATATACTCCCTTATTATTAATCTCCTAGCAGGGCCTCTAGTCCTACTTGTGCTGGGACGGAGGGGTATCCTTTAAGCATTGCTGGAAACAAGCCTGGGAAGCAAAACTAATTTTGAGTAATGTTGCTTTGCATTTTTAGGCTAACATGCGGACAAAGATGAGCAAGGCGGAAAGATTGGCTTGCTTTAGAGCAGGGAGGGATGAAGATAGTAAATACAAGTCTCGGACTGCTACAAAGAAGAATAAGGTTTGTAATTTATTTTCTTCGTATATGTATGACAAAGCCTAGTCGATACAAATTATGTTGTATTTTTTTCTCTCTCAGTCCACCTCCGTTAGGTAGGTTTTGTTCTTAATCAATGTAAGAAAAGCCGACAAAATAGAAAAGTAGTTGCTTATCTCTTTCCGTTATTTGTCATTGAATTTTTCAATTTGTGGCAGACTGGTGGTTTGAGCAACAAGCAAAAGGAGCATAAGAAGAATACGCCCATTGGTGCAAAGCGAGAGATTGTGAAAAAATCTCGTCAAGAGAAGAAGAGAAAACAACGTATCGCTGGCAAACAGTTCCGCGGGAGGAAAGCATGGAAATGATAAAGGGAATATGTGTGTGGTTGTTTTATGTTGGAATCAAAATCTTTTTAAAGTGTTTTTGGAGTATTTTGTAGTAGTCTTGTTTTAAATTTTGTTCTTGAATCAAACACTCTGGTGTAAATCAATTTTGGCCAACAGGTAATTTATTAGAGTTAATAGTGATAAGGAATGTATGTTGGTTTATGTTTTTTCACCCTCACTCTTGCAATCTCCTAGCCTGCACCCACAATTAAACCAACCCTTATACAGTACTAGTCTACTCTAAATCTTCTGCATCACTTTTATAGATTATACTACTCCTTCTGTCCTTAAATGAGTGTTCATTTTCAAGAAATTTTTGTCCCTAAATGAGTGTCTTTTTTGAACATAACTTCTCCCTAAACGTTTTTTTTCGAAAAATTATTCACCGGTTTTTTTATACGTGCAAAACAAAAGGTTTGGGAAAGAGATTACAAGATTATATATGAATCGTTGTTACCAAATTGTTCAAAAAGTTGAGATTTTCAGTGTCATTTAAAATGAAATTTAGACACTCATTTAGGTAAAGAGGGAGTAGTAATTTTTGTGTCTAAATGCTCGGCCCTGCCTACGCCCCGCCTAAGCGCTCCCGGCTTTGATACCTGGCGTCCATTTATCGCTTTTTAGAACACCTGCTGAAATCTGGACTAATCTTAGTAAATTAATCCTTCTTTTAATATACGAATACTGAATTAAGCTCACTCCCTCCCAACCACTCAGAGACTACCAGAAAAGAAGACTCCTTTATCATTTGCCAAAGAAGAATAAAACTAGGGGCACAAAATCTCACTCACAAAATCCTAGGTGTAGTGATTTTATTGATGTTTTTAATTAGAGTGTGGCTGGTCCACTATCGCTACAACCAATAAAATATCGCCACCTCATTGTGTGAGCATGAATTTATGACTTTGTTTTGTGCCACTCGCTAAAGAAGTAGAGTCACTTTTGCGTATTGTCACTACTTCGATAGGAAGCACATCTTAGAGCATCAAAAGACAAAATCATTTGTGCCGACTCCCCCCCCCCCCCCCCCCCCCCCCGGTCTAAGGTGGAAGATCGAGAATTGTCATAAAATCCAAATTAAGGGTAATCCATGGCTTCATAACGACGCTAGTTTTTTTTTGGTAGCACTGCAAATTTGTGCACGGAATGTCAATATAATGGTTGACAATATTTGTTGTTTTTGTGATATTTGGAGAGGAATAATACTAGGACCACAAAAACTTGCTCAAAAAATCCTAGGTGTAATAAGGGAAATAATAAAGTTACAAAGATGGATGCAAAATGTGGCTTACAAAACTGAGTTGTCATAATTGTGTTGGTGTTTTTAATTGGAGTGTGTCGGGTCCACTATCGATGTAGTCAATGAAATATCGCCACCACATCTTGTATCATTCATTTTGTAAACTTTTTTTGTAAGCCTCGTATTGCCCGTGTAATAATGTTACTGATGTTTTTAATTAGTGTGTGGCGGGTCCATTATTGATGCAACCAATAAAATATCGACACCTCATTTTGTGAGCATGATTTTGTGACCTTATTTTATTTTGTGCCTCTAGCAATTTTTATTTTTATTTTTAGAATGAACCCAAAGCTTTTCTAAACACTCTCGCATCATCCAATCTGACGGTCCTAAATAATTCTCAAGTATAATATCGTTCCCGTCGACAATCACTGAATCACAGAGAAAAACACACACACACACACACACACACACACACACACACACACACACAATCCCACAGAAATTGTCAGGGAAAGACACAGAAAGAAAGGGGACGTTGGCTTTTCTTGTTTGATTGCAAAGAAAAGAATCCAAATCGATCAGCAAAACCCATAAATTTTGTTTCTTTTTTCAATGCAATGATGTTCAATTTGATGAACTCACTTTCTTTACAACCCTTTGAATTCCCTCAATGAAATGGATGGCGTAAAAGGCCCCACCACCATTTCCCGGCCACCACCACCACAACTGCTGCCGGACTTTCAGTTGAGCCGCCGCTTTCAATCACAATCACCAACGTCTATTCACCCACCACCGCATTCTCAACGACCATGATCACCACCTCCCTTAAACCCCTTCTCCTAGGATCTCACCTGCAGATCCACAACTTGAATTCTCTTTCTGTCTTCTCCTCCGCACTCTCTAATGGACCCTTCCACTTCTCGTCCTGCTGTAGTCATCGACAATGGTACCGGGTAAGCTCGATTTGCACGGATTACCCCGTTTATAACTGACACACGAAATGTTCGATCAAATGCCGGAATGAAATTTAAGCTGGATTTTTTCTAATGTCTATACTGAAATGGGTATTTGATCTTGCAGGTATACTAAAATGGGTTTTGCCGGAAACGTTGAGCCGTGTTTCATTCTCCCAACTGAGGTCGCCGTCAATGATTCTTTTGTTAACCAGCCTCGGACATCGGCAAAGACTAGCAATTGGCTTGCCCAACATAGTGCTGGGGTGATGGCTGATCTTGATTTTTCTATTGGGGATGAAGCTATGGCCAGATTTCGATCTAGTAATACGTATAATCTTACTTATCCAATTCGGCAAGGTCAGGTTGATAATTGGGATGCCATGGAAAGGTATTGGCAGCAGTGTATTTTTAATTATTTGCGGTGTGATCCGGAGGATCATTACTTTTTGTTGACTGAGTCCGCTTACTGCGCCGGAGAGTCGTGAGTACACCGGTGAGATTATGTTTGAGACTTTCAATGTTCCGGGACTTTATATCGCTGGTGCAACCAGTGCTTGCTCTTGCTGCTGGCTATACCACATCAAAGGTTGGTGTTGAATCGTATTAATGTAATATTGTGCTTTATAGAAAACATAGATGCTACTTATGTGTATTGAAATAGAAACTGTGAAAACAAAAAATAAAAATTTGCAAGCTCCTCTCGTTATGGATGCTATGAACCAGAGGTAGTTGATTGTTGATGGTTATTTGAAGGTACTTCTATTAGGGATAAGAAAATGTAGTTTTTGATTGAGTTAGTTTTAGCGTGCACTTCCAGTCATGGGATGTAGTGAGTAGAATTGATGTGTGTGTAGCTAATGCCCCTTTCTGCTATTCCCTCTACAATGTACGTATTCATTTTGCTTTAGGAAAAAAGAAAAAGGAAAGTAGAAGTTAGACTAGGTACTATGACGGAATGCAGGAGAAGCTGCAATTATATTTATTGAACCTTTATAACTGTCAACAATGATCTTTTTGGAATACTTGAGGAAGGTTTTGGAGTCTGACGAGTAGTTAAATGTTTATTTGTTACACCTGATTGAAGATAATTGAAATTTACTACTCCCTCCATCCCATTGGAAAAAGGTGTGTATTCCTTTTTGGGACCCTCATTAGAAGAGTGACCTTTCCCTTTGTCGACCATCATTTTTCAATCAGTTGACTATATTAACCTTTGGTTCCCGCCTAGTTTGAATTCACATGGTGCATCCTTGTTTGGATTCAAATACGTTGAGGGGAAATTTTGAGAATTGATCAATTGTCAATAGTTTCTTAATCTGCGAGTTTGATCAGACCACACATTTTCAAGTTGGACAGAGGAAGTAGGATTTATTAAACATAAACTAAAAGGCCATGTAAATAAACTCTCCCTCATGATAGCCATATGATCAAATGTGGTTATGTGAATATAGGGATATGATTGCACCTTGTTGTAATTAACCGGGATTCGGTGTGTCTTGAAACTTGATTTTCATTGTTGAGCTCTCTTCATAGAAACTTAAGCTTTTAGATAGTTGGTAACTGAACATGATATTACAACTTTGGTTAAGCGATGTCTTCGCTTCCACGAAATTATTAGCTAAAAAGTTATTATTTTACATGGTTTTGAAACATGTTTGGTTTCCCTCGCCTCTTTTAGGTGCAGGCTGTATGTGATGAGCGAGTGTTAAAACTTAGACAAAAATTTGAGTCTATCCTTGAATAGGTTAAGCTTTTTATGAGTTTGTAACTTGACATTGCCAATCATCAATCCAGATACTTTGAAGTCATCCCTACTTGTGTATTTTTTTGAAGAAACTTGAGATCTTCTCCTAACCCCATTATAAATCATGGGCATCCAGTACTGCTCAGGACCTGCACGACTATTTATGCACAAATACCGCAGTAACTGCTGCTGACCCAGTAAAATATGTTACTACGTCAAAATAAATGACCAATTTTTTTTCAATTTTGCTCGTGAATAAGAGCAAATTTGAAAAGTTTTTGGACATTCATTTTGGTATGAAGGAATATTAAAGAAACGGAGAAAAGGAACAAAAGTAGAGGAAGAAATCGCGCACGAGTTTCAGTAAGGTACAAAGTAATTACAGGAGTTCTATTGATGATATTGTAGATTATAGGAAGCAAGAGGAAGAAAACATGGTAGACGGAGAGTGGGTTTAAAGTTTTAAACATTATAGAAGTGGGAACGTAAAAGACTTCCAGTCTTGCCTTCAATTTGTTAGAATTGTATCTTCTTTTCTTGTCTAAATGAATTGAAAAGGATCATTATGCCATCTTGTTGATTTGCCTTAGTTGCGGCTTGCTTTGTTTTATCATTCCTTAACTTACATACTAACCAAATATCTCCTACTGTTTGAGATATCAATCATTATGCTGGAGAATGATTAGCATTAAACCGTTTTTCTCTTTTCGTCCTTAAGGAATGAAGAATTGATTAGGTCGTGTTGGAGCATTAAGATTAGGATATAAGGATATATGCATATAAATTCTCTTGTTAGCTTATTAGTTTTGTTGGTGGTGTTTCGGCCTCAATCAAAAATTACGTTGTCTTTTAAACAACTTGGTATGCGCTCTATTAAGCTGATATGTACTTATGAATTGACAGCAAGTCACTAATGTTACATTGTTACAAATTGCTGAAAATTGGAGTGAAACAAAAAAATATGTTACAGCTCTGAGAAAAGTGCTGGTTGGTTTATATCACCTCGGCATAGCTTCAAAGAGGCCATTTGTCTCTATATGCACAGTAGAATGTAGATTCAAGAAAATTGAAACATGTAGCAACTCTGAAACAAGTAACTCATTGGTCCAAATCACCTCGTGAAACCAAAAGCACTGTAGATGTCAGAACTATGTTCGTGGTAGTCCATAAGCTGTGCGCGTATTTAAGTTCCAAAATTTAAGTCATTGACAAATCTTACTGAAGCTCACAGCTATTATGAGTGCATATTATAAATGGTAATAATGTTGCTACATTTTCCTCCATCTTTATTAACCTACAGCTTCTATTAGTGTGAGATGACAGGGGTTGTAGTAGATATTGGAGATGGAGCTACTCATGTTGTACCTGTTGCAGATGGTTATGTTATTGGCAGCAGCATAAAATCAGTACCCATTGCTGGGAAAGATGTCACTCTCTTCATCCAACAACTCATGCGGGTACGTTGCCATTGATTTCTCTTGTTAACATGGTTCCAGACTTCAGAATATTCAACTCAGTCTCCGTCCCAGTTACTTATAGTTTTCTTTTATACTTAAATAATATGGGAAAAGGAGAAAGATAGTCAAAGATCATACTCCATGTGAATTATAACAAGTTATCAGTAATTCCTTTTGGGGTGATCCAAAATAAGTGCTTACTTTTCTTGTTTAAAATGGTAGAATCGCTTGAGTTCACAAGTTTAATGGGGGCGCACATGTAAAGCATTTGTGTCCACTGTTTTTTTTTTTTTAAATTCTGATAGGGCCAAATGAGTTTCCTTGATCTATGTGCCCGTGCCCAGTCAAAGTGATCAGTTATTTTGAATCAAAGGGAGTATAACTCTGCACTGTTATCAACAGATCAACTATCTCTTGGAACTTGAAAGAAAGTTGCCTTCACTGTGGCCCTTTGACAAAATTGCTGGTCATTGATTATCGACATTTTCCTTGTCAACATTTCACATTTATTAGTAAATGGTATTTCCTTACATTTTAACAAAATCTTTTGGAGTGTGCCTTGATTCAGTTATTGTACTTCCTAATCTTGTAAGTTATCTCCCAGTTTTAGATTGATGCTGTGAAATAGTAAGTACCGTTTTAAAATTTCAAAGTATTGGCTGACTAATATAAATATAGTAACTCATTGCACATGTATAAGCTGTTAATAATGAAAAGCTATTGGTAGTTTAGTTCTCATTTTTCCTTGTTTGCATTGTACATATAGGAAAGAGGAGAGCACATTCCACCGGAAGATTCGCTTGAAGTAGCTCGGAAAGTTAAAGAAACATATTGCTATACCTGTTCAGATATTGTTAAGGTAGTCTTACTTTCACTAGGTCTCGTTGAAAACAAAGTCATTACCAAAATGTATGTCCAAATTTGTTCTTGATCATGAGCAAATTAGGAAATTCATTTTGGGACGGGAGAGTACTATTTATTTTTTAATGTAGTCGCTGATGAAAGTGCTTGAAGATTTCAGTTTTTTTAAGCTCTTTACCCTCTTTTCCATCTGAAATACCTAATTATGGAATATGATTTATCTGATTGCGATTGTTTATCATTCAACAACTTCAGGAGTATAATAAGCACGATAAAGGACCAGCAAAATACATTAAACAATGGCGAGGTATTAAACCGAAGACTGGCGCACCATACTCCTGTGATGTTGGATATGAACGATTCCTTGGTCCCGAGGTCTGCACTGTCTTTGCTTTTCGTGTTATTTATAATTTCAATTGCAATATAATTTTTTAATGGGCAAATTGCATTTTAGGCCCCAAAGTTTTGTTTGGGGGGGGGGGGGTTTCCCAAGCTGGGCTCTAAAATATCTCCGTTAGCATTTTGGGCCCCAAAGTTGTTATTTTTTGTCGAGTTAGGTTTTTTAACCAATTTTGTTACAAAAACCCGTTAAAAACCCTAACTCGACAAAAATGACAACTTTAGGGCCCAAAATGCTAACGGAGATACTTTAGAGCCCAACTTGGAACACCCCCAAACTTTGGGGCCTAAAATGCAATTTGCCCAAAAAAAAAGAACAAAAAAGTATAGTAAAGTAATTAAAATGTGTTTAGAATTTGATTTTGTTTATTTTTTATATAAAGAAAATTAAGATAATTATTAACAACATTTTCAATATTAATGGATAGTATATTTTTTTAAAATTTGATTTTATTTATTCTTGTTAATTATGGTAGAAAATGGTGGTTGTTGTGACTTGTGAGGTGGTTGTGGTCGGAGGTGATGGTGGTCATGGTGGATGGTTAGTGACGGTGATGGGCTGATGGTGGTGGTGGTGGGGGGTTTGCTTAATTAATGGATGGTTAATCTCTTTTAAAAAAACCATGAATAATTAGCTATTTATATGTATAATATTGATATATAATAATTAATAAGAATAAATAAAATCAAATTTTAAATATTTATTTTTAAAAAATATACTATCCATTAATATTGAAAATGTTGTTAATAATTATCTTAATTTTCTTTATATAAAAAAATAAATAAAATCAAATTCTAAATACATTTTAATTACTTTACTATACTTTTTAGTTCTTTTTTTTTTGGGCAAATTGCATTTTAGGCCCCAAAGTTTGGGGGGTGTTCCAAGTTGGGCTCTAAAGTATCTCCGTTATCATTTTGGGCCCCAAAGTTGTCATTTTTTGTCGAGTTAGGGTTTTTAACCAATTTTGTTACAAAAACCCGTTAAAAACCCTAACTCGACAAAAAATGACAACTTTAGGGCCCAAAATGCTAACGGAGATACTTTAGAGCCCAACTTGGGAACACCCCCCAAACTTTGGGGCCTAAAATGCAATTTGCCCTTTTTTAATATTTGCCACCAATTTAGTAAGATAATTTCTCAACTTAAGAATGATATCATGAAACCAATCTGATTTGATTGGTTGTAGCAGTGTAGCACTATAGTTAGAAATACATGTACGTCGCGTAACTTTCTCCATTGAAAAAACTCATTTTATTTCTGATGCTTTATATTGTTTTTGTTATTCAGGTTTTCTTCAATCCAGAGATATACAGTACTGATTTTACAACTCCTTTACCTGCTGTAATAGACAAGTGTATTCAGTCCGCACCGATTGACACGAGAAGGGCACTTTATAAGGTGAAACATTTAGTTAATAAAGAAGATAGAGCTTTTATCACTAAACGATATTGGGGGATAAATGAACTATCTTGTTTTTTGCACCATGCTTTTTGGAGAATCCATTTTCTTTCTTTCGATTGTCCCGTTACAACTGCTTTTCTAATGTTGTACTCCCTTCATCCAACAAAAATGAATCACCAATTTCTTTTCAAGTTTGATCAAGAGCAAATTTGAAAAAAGTTGGTGATTCATTATTGGGACGGAGGGAGTAGCTATTGAGTAAAAACAATTCCCATGGTATTCTAACTTCTAGCCTCGTTTATGAGTACAATAATGTAGGAAACTTGGTTTAGCTTTATGTTCACTTTCTATGAAAAAAATATGCGGTCGTTGAAATTTTGACTACATTTATCACTAATTGTGGATATTTAGTCCCTTAAGGTAACAATTCCATATACTCTTTTTTCAGAATATTGTCTTGTCTGGAGGATCAACCATGTTTAAAGACTTCCACCGAAGGTTGCAACGAGATGTGAAGAAGATTGTTGATGCTCGTGTGTTGGAATCTGATGCTAAGTTTGGCAGTGAATTAAAAGTAAGAATGCTTTAATGGTAAATGTACAACATGAATCTTATCAGTGTTGGTAATAAGATTTGCTATTCGTAAATTTACTTCAGGCTCAACCGGTTGAAGTCAATGTAGTAAGCCATCCTATCCAGAGATATGCTGTATGGTTTGGAGGATCTGTGCTCGCATCGACCCCTGAATTTTTCACGGTATGCTTCTCTCTTCTGAATCCATGGATTCCGTCCCAAAATGAATGTCCAAAAAAAAAAAAAAAAAATCCAAATTTGTTTCTGATCAAGAACAAATTTGGAAATTTTGGGACGGAGGTGGTAGATCATTTCATGAAAAGCTGATTGTTTCATTTCACGATGCAAGCTTGTATACTGTTGCCTGATTTTTCTGCACTTGACCACAAATGGGTTCCAAAATCAGGGCTTAAATATTAGATAATCCCACGGACAAGCATACATTGGAGTGTTACTTATTATTGTAATTCTTTCCATACTTTGATTATATTATAATTTGGAGTTATTTATTTATTTATTTTTCCTCTTTGAATAGGCTTGTCATACAAAAGCAGAATACGAAGAATACGGGGCAAGCATATGCCGCACAAATCCTGTTTTTAAGGGAATGTACTGACGATAAAAAGACGTTCAAAGACATTTCCTGGTCGTAGTGGTACACAAATTCATCTCCGGAATCCTTTCTTCTCATGTGTATATTTACAGGTTAGCATATCAGAAGGTTGTGTACACTAGGTTTTCTTGTATTCTTTCATTAGAGGAAGCAACAGGGTTTAGGACTGATCGATCAAATCGGTTACTACCTCTGTCCCAAAACGGGTGATCAAAAACATTTCATATTTACTATCGATCGATCAAGAGCAAATTTGGTCATTCATTTTGGGACGGAGGCAGTATTTGTTTGGTTGATGAAGAACTTTTGATCTCTTTCTTTTTTGGCCAGGATCATTTTCTTTCTAAGGCAACTGGTTGGTCATTGGATTTTGCCTTATTGAGTTGTATGATACATGTATTTGTATTCATAGTGAAATTTAATTTACAGCAATTTTGTTCTCCTGTTGTTGTTTGAGAGCTTACAATAATTCTTCATTTTTCTGGATAAGTATTCACGTAAAATGACCATTTCACCCTCCTGCCAAATCGAAGGCGAAAACCCAACCTCTCAGCTGTAAAGATGCAAGTTTTAGTCGTTCATTTGAGCCGAGAGCGATTTTTTTTGTACCACTTTGTTTTCCCTATCTATCTCACTAGTGATTTTACGGTTATAATTCATAGTAATAACAACTTTTAAAGGAAGGTTCACGGCATTAACTCGCGAGATTTATAGTTTAAAATATAATAGCATGTGAACTGAGAAGAAATGTATTTTATTCGTTTTGAGGAACCGCTTAACATATTCGCTATCAAACTTTTTTTAAAAAAAACATTTTATCTTCTTACAAGTAACAACATATTTTCAGAAAAAAAGAAAACTTACATTAATGACATATCATTTTCTAATAAAAATTACGGGTCATTTCCCAATAAAATTACTTAAACAACCAAATTAAATTTTACTACATTCTTGTTTCAAAAAATAAATACGGAGTAAAATTTTATCTTGTTCTGTTTAGTGTTGTATTGCGATAATTATATTTTCTTTAATTATTAATTTTGAGCGAGGCTATTAATATACAAATGGTTACTTTCAGACTCAGTGAGGGGGCCTACTAAATTGGACTGTTAATTTTTTTTTATTTTTTGTAAATAGGTATGGCAATTAAGTGAAAATTTCGATAAAAAACTGTTTTACACTCGATTTAGTGTAAAATATGTTTTAATTAAAACATAATAATCAAAATGATGGTAGTAACGATTAAGCTACCCAGAAGTCTTACCGAGCTCTAGTTCCTCCGTCCAAAATAAATATTTTTAAAATAAATATATTTACTCTTTGTTCGAGCAAAACAAAAATGAAGGCAATAATAATAATAATAAAAAAAAAAGCGGTCTCCCATGAGAACAAGGGGATCCGTCTCATCTATGAGACGGGTCGACCCATGACCCTGTTGTGGAATTGACCCTCCAACACCCAAGCAATATCCCAAGAAAATAATAGCACCACAAACAAGCACAAGAAATAAAGCACAGAAAAGACACAAGAAATTGTTTACCCAGTTCGTCAATATGTTTGACTACGTCTGGAGGCACTACCAAGCCAGGATCTTGCACTATAATATGTTAAATCTGAGTTACAATGAGTTATGGGGCGGAACATTGCTTAAATACACACACAAGAATAAGACCTAAACCTAGACAATTATGGAATCCCGAAAATCTGCACTTCCTGGGCCGTCGACCGAGCACCCGCCTGCCCTAGACCGAGCGCCCGCTTACCTCGCTCTCCAGGACCATGTCGACTGATCAACACCGAGCGCGCGCCTGCTATGACCCGAGCGCCCGCTCGCTACCCTGTGCCGATTTTCTCCTTTTTGTCTCCTTTTAAGATCTCTACTCCAACAATCTTCCACCTAAAGATCAACCCGTGTATAAGCCCCGTATCCGTCTTCAACTCATCTTTGGTGCCTTCCTAGTGCTCACCTCGATCATGGTAGTGCCTTCCTCCTCTCCTATTCTCCAAGCCCAATTGAAGCTATGTATAGCTTCAACTTTTCAAGGTTTACCACCTTGGTCAACATGTCAGCCGGGTTCTCCGATCCCAAAATCTTCTCCAGCCTTAAGATCTTCCTCTCCAAGAGATGCCTGATGTAGTGAAACCTCAGCTCAATGTGCTTCGTCCTAGAATGAAACGCCGGATTCCTTGTTAGATGAATTGCACTCTGACTGTCACTGTAGAGAGCATTACCACTTCGCGTCTTCCCAAGATCATCCAAGAAGTTCTGCAACCATACCATCTCTTTGCTTGCCTCTGTCACTGCCACATATTCTGCTTCCGCAGTCAACTGAGCCACGATCTTCTGCAATTTAGAAGCCCAGGAGATTGCCGTACCACCCAATGTGAAAACATAACCCGTAGTACTTCTCCTCTTATCAAGATCACTTGATGCCAAATCCACATCCACATAACCCGCTAACACGACATCCTTGCTTGAGAAACATAGAGCCTTACCAGTAGTACCCTTTAAGTAACGCATGATCCATTTAACCGCTTCCCAATGTTGCTTCCCTGGATTGCCCATAAACTGGCTGACTACTCCCACCGCATGTGCAATGTCCGGCCTTGTACACACCATTGCATACATTAGACTCCCCACTGCCGAAGCATATGGAGTCCTCTCCATCTTGTCGCGCTCCTCCTTGCCCTTAGGTGAGTCCTTCTCGGATAGCTTGAAGTGCATACCCAATGGTGTCCCTGTTGGCTTCGCCTCTTCCATGCAAAACCTTGCCAAGACTTTCTCAACGTATTCTGCTTGTGAAAGAACCAACTTACCCGACTCCCTATCCTGGTCAATACGCATGCCCAAGATTTTTCTGGCCTCCCCCAAATCCTTCATCTCGAACCGTTCTGACAACTGAGCTTTCAATATGTTTACCTCTCTACTGCTAGAGCCCGCTATTAGCATGTCATCCACATATAATAGCAAGATTATGTACCCTTGTTGGTAGTGGTGCCCTAGACACGTTTAATAAACGTTGTAATTGTTATCATTTATTTTCATATCAATAAAGAGATGTTTTGATTATTATTGTTGTTCATGTTTACTTATAATAATCTCCGTCCCTAGTACTTGTTAAGCACTAGTATAAAGGCTAAATGATCATGGGATGATCATGTTAGATTTATGGGTACTTGTTTGGAACAAGGTACTGGACATGACCCGCTCTATGAGATTTATGTCATGGTCTATGTCATACATATATCTCATATTAGTTATGTCATTTGAATCCTTAGACATGAAGTTATTATAGTCTTCCACTTGATGAACATTATGTTTGACATATTCAAACGCTACTTTTAACCGAGTAGTTATAAAGGGTATGATTGGCATAATCGGATTCACGTAGGGAAGAATAATAAGCTAAATGGATTTGTCCCTCTTCGGAGAGATATCAAGCTTGGGCCTCTCGTAGGAATGATGTTGATGAAATGTTCGGCCGGACTCAAATGAATTGATTGGATCAATGACATTTGGATTATCAACATATTCGGAATCGAGAAAGTATTGAACAAAACAAGTTGACTCTTTGACCATGACTTGTGTTCAATGATATCGTGGACAAAAGGATTATGACATATTCTAAGAGGAACGCGAACTTGTATCTAGTTATACTATTTGGGTAGGTATGACGGTTTGCTAGAACCTAATCATATCTTATGGTTTCATGTTTGAACCCATTTTCAACTTAGTATAATCCTAGAGGGTCACACACAATAGAACGAATCTTTAAAAGGACTAAATTGGAATTTTGGAAATTCTGGACATTCTGGGGAAGTGGGCGACCGCACAGTATGGACTGGGCGGCCGCACACTTAGCTCAGAAATGTACCAGTTTGTTTCAGATAGATGTGCGACCGCACAGTGTATTCTGGGCGGCCGCACAGTACTGTCGGCTGGCACTTTCCTAATTCGATTTGGAATGTCTTTTGACACAAGTTTCCTATTTGGAATATGTGTTGCTTGTGTATAAAAGGAGGATTTCGGCCAGAACTTCAGTGATAGCCTTTTGTGAGTCTCCAAAGAGTTTGAGAGAGGTTTTATTTTGTTCTAAGACATCTTTGGTTGAAGAACAAAATAATACACAAAAGAAAAATTCCATATAGTCATATCAATTGTGAAAGTGTGTTTCATAGTTGTTGGTCTAGCAACCAAGATCAAAGAAGCTCCTTTGATATTCGTTCGAAGTGTGGATACCGCTAGAGGGTGAAAATCATCATCTTCAAAGTTCGTGTTCAAGCTTTGTGATCGTGATCAAGTCTTCAAATCTCCACCAAAGACCAAGAGAAAATTTGATAGCCATCAAGGGTTAGTTTTATCCTATATTCATGTTATTGTATTTGATTTAATCATATGAACGGATCTATGGACTTTGAGTTTCAAAATTTTAAATGCTAAATTCCGCTGCGCATGTTTGATCGAAACCCAACAGTGGTATCAGAGCCCCGTTCATGTTGATTATTTCAATGCCTTGATCGTGTTATGAGTATGTAAATTGTTTATGTGCCTTGCATGATATGAATATTGGAATATGTGATGTTTATGTGTTATGTGATTTTATTTGGTTTATTGTTTTACAACTTTAATCGCACAATTCAATCGCAATAAATAAATTATGGTGGATTCAGAATTGTTGGTTATTAATTTTTGATTTGATCAAAGTTTTAATAATCGGGGAAAAACGATTTTGAGACAAAATTTTCGAACTTTGAAAATTCTGCACATTCTGATGGCACCGGGCGACCGCACAAAACGCCTTGGGCGGCCGCACAAGGGTTTTTGGGCGGCCGCACAAGGGGATCAGAAGGTCTGATTTTGGTTGAAAAACAGAATCTGGAATTTTTCGAAAAATTCAACAAAACCAGTAACAGAACCAGTCCAGACTTGCTGATCTGGAATGGGTTTTGGGTAGTTGGTTTGTGTGTGGATTTTGGGGTTTGATTTTCCTATTTGTTTTAGTCTTGTGATTCCTAGATTGGTTCAAGTTTTGGATGGCTAGTCTGCGTTCATCGAGATTGTGTTTCCCAAAATTGATCGCAATCAAAGTTTCAAAGATAAAACGAAGTTAGAATTATGAAGAGTTCATAATTGCTAAAATTGAGAAACAAAGTTCTTGATTCAAAGTTTGGAGATCCATGTGGAATTGTGAATGCAATTGGCCTACGTTCATCGAGACCATCTATTGCTTAGTTTCGGCCACATGGACTACTTTCTTGGTCTCTTGAATTAGTGCGGGATTGTGGTTGCCTAATGGCTTAGTTCGACCGCACTTCTTGTTGTCTTGATTTGGAGATAATGACCAAAGTTGAAATAGTCTCATCCTCATAATTATAGAGAAACTAATGACACATAAATACCATGCTTAAATTAATGGAGATTAATTTAGTGGCTAAACTTGATGTGTAACATGTTTATATTATGTGCTCATAAATATGTTATATGCTATATGTGATGAACCTTCAAGGAAAGTTTTAAGTCCTTCTTTGCCATGCCATGATTAAAACACTTGTTTATACATGGGTAATCTTGATGTGGGTTCGCATCCGCGAAGTGCATTAATTTTATTCATGTATGAGCAAGATGAGGTTCATTAATTTAATGTGGGCTTGCCTCCGCAAGGTGTGTTAAATTGAATGGTTCCTACGCGTTTAAAATGGTTGGACTTAATTAGGCGTCAAAACAGTTTTGGGCCTAGGCAAAAGATGAGATTAAACATGCTTTTTGAAATTGGATTTCTCAAAGAATCTCATAAAAGGATCTAAGAATCATATGGGATATGATTGACATGATTGTCTACCTAATTAATTTAGTTTTGAGCGGTCCGCCTCCGTGGACTCAAAAGTTAAATTAAAGTTGGATCTTAGCCCAATTAAATTATATTATACATTAGATGTGTATGAAGGTTATATAATTTAGTGGGAGTATTTTTAAAAATACATTATTTATCTCTTTAATGAAAATAGGCACTTATTAAATTTTGGAAATTTTGCATATTTGTAGATAATGACTAATAACACTCAATCAATGTCGTTGCGATCGATCCTTGAGAAGGATAAGCTCGAAGAGAATGGTACTAACTTTATGGATTGGATCCGTAGCATAAGAATCGTTCTTAGGCAAGAAGATAAGTTGTACATTCTCGATGGGCCTCTCCCTGCTGAACCACCGCCTACTGCCCCTAGGGTAGAAAGAGACAATTACAAGAAACATCGTAATGATTCAAGAGATGTAAGTTGTCTCATGCTTGCTGCTATGTGTTCAAAACTCCAACAAAGTTTGGAACATTTGGAAGCCTATGAGATAGGCGTGGAGTTAAGAACCATGTTTCAAGAGCAAGCTAGGCAAGAGAGGTACAAGACCATTGTTGCATTCACTACTAGTAAAATGAATGAAGGGCAACAAGTGAGTCCTCACTTTCTTAAAATGAAAGGTTATGTAGAGCACCTTGAGAAACTTGGCTATCCAATCCCATTGGAGCTAGCCACGGATCTCATTCTTAATTCATTGCCTAAAAGTTATAATCAGTTTGTAATGAATTATAACATGCATGGAATGGATAAGAATCTCTCTGAGTTGCATGGGATGATCAAAACTGCAGAGATGAAAATTGTGGAGAAAGGTTCTCCCGTGCTCTTGGTTCATGATGGGAAGAAGGCTAGTGCCAAAAGAAAGGGTAAGAAAGTTGTCAAACCCAAAATAAGCAAGGCAAATGTTGCCAAGGCTTCTGAGGCAAAACCTGATTCACAAAAGGATGCAATCTGTTTCCATTGTCAAGAAATTGGTCATTGGAAACGTAATTGTAAGGCTTTCTTGGAAGAGCAAAAGAAGAAGAAGAGCAGCAAGGCTGCGTCGACTTCAGGTATCTATATGATAGATATTCTCCTTTCTACCACTGATTCCTGGGTATTGGATACCGGATGTGGTTCTCACATTTGTCTAAATATGCAGGGACTAAAGAATAGGAGACTGCTTAAAGAAGGTGAAGTAGATCTACGCGTGGGGAATGGAGCAAGAGTTGCTGCATTAGCCGTAGGGACTTATGAAGTCACTTTACCTTCCGGACTAATTCTTGTTTTGAACAATTGTTATTATGTTCCGGATTTAAGCAGAAATATTATTTCAATTTCTTGTTTGGATAATGAAGGTTTTAAGTTTCTTATTGAGAATAAGAAATTTTCTATTTATTTAAATGATGTGCTTTATGGTATTGCTAATTCATTTAATGGCCTTTATATCTTGGATGTCAAGAATGAAAATAATGTCTATCATGTAAATAAGAAATCTAAACCTAATGATGTAAATCATATTTATTTGTGGCATTGCCGTCTTGGTCATATTAATGAGAAGCGTATCTCAAAACTCCATGGGGACGGACTTTTGGGTTCATGTGACTTAGAGTCATATGATACTTGTGAGTCGTGTCTTCTTGGAAAAATGACTAAGACACCTTTTACCAAGTTGGGTGAAAGGGCAAGCGACTTATTGGGGTTGATACATTCCGATGTATGCGGACCATTAAGTAGCAATGCTAGGGGAGGATTTCAATACTTCATAACCTTCACTGATGATTATAGTAGATTTGGGTATGTTTACCTAATGAAACATAAAAGTGAAGCATTTGAGATATTTAGAATATTTCAAAATGAAGTAGAAAAACAACTTGGCAAAAGTATAAAGGCACTTCGATCAGATCGAGGTGGTGAATACTTGAGTCAAGAATTTGATGATCATCTAAAGAATTGTGGAATAGTTTCACAATTGACTCCACCCGGAACACCACAATGGAATGGTGTGTCCGAGAGGAGGAATCGGACTTTGTTAGACATGGTTCGATCAATGATGAGTCAAGTTGATCTTCCAATATCCTTTTGGGGTTACGCTCTAGAAACCGCTGCTTTCACACTAAATCGTGTTCCAACTAAATCGGTTCAAAAGACTCCATATGAGATGTGGAGCGGAAAGAAGCCTTGTCTGTCCTTCATGAAGATTTGGGGTTGTGAAGCTTTTGTCAAAAGACTTGTCTCAGACAAACTTGCACACAAATCTGATAAATGTATTTTCGTGGGATATCCTAAGGAAACTAGAGGATACTACTTTTACAACCGTGAGGACAACAAAGTGTTTGTTGCCCGAACTGGTGTCTTTCTAGAGAAAGAGTTTCTCTCCAAAGAAATCAGTGGGAGTAAAGTAAATCTTGAAGAAATTCGAGACCCAGAAAATAACATTGAACCAATAGTGGAACAAGAACAAGAACCACAAGGAGTTGTGGAACCTGTTCAAAATACACAAGCAACTCGCAGATCTAGTAGGTTACGATCCGAGCCCGAGAGATATGAATTTCTCGTAACGGATAGTAATGACGTGGAAATCATTAAGAATGATGAACCGTCAACCTACCAAGAGGCGATGTCTTCTCCTGATTCGGACAAGTGGCTTGGAGCCATGGAATCCGAATTGCAATCCATGCAAAACAATTAAGTTTGGAATTTGATTGATGCGCCCGAAGGTGTAAAAACCATAGGATGAAAATGGGTCTTCAAGAAGAAGACTGACATGGATGGGAAGGTGCATACTTACAAAGCTAGGCTTGTAGCGAAAGGTTATAGGCAAGTTCATGGTATTGACTATGATGAGACCTTTTCACCCGTAGCGATGATCAAGTCTATAAGAATTTTGCTTGCCATTTCCGCATATCATGACTATGAAATATGGCAGATGGACGTCAAAACCGCTTTCCTGAATGGAAAACTCCAAGAGGATGTGTATATGACACAATCAGAAGGTTTTGAACAAAATTCTAAAGTATGCAAATTGCAGAGATCCATCTATGGATTAAAGCAAGCTTCTAGGAGTTGGAATCTCCGTTTTGATGAATCGGTCAAAGAGTTTGGTTTCATCAAGAATGAAGATGAGCCTTGTGTATACAAGAAGATTAGTGGGAGCATAGTTCTATTCCTTGTTTTATACGTGGATGACATATTGCTCATTGGAAACGACATTCCTACACTTCAGTCTGTGAAGACTTGGTTAGGAAAGTGTTTCGCAATGAAAGATATGGGTGAAGCCGCATATATACTTGGCATTAAGATCTATAGAGATAGATCAAGGAGGCTACTTGGTTTAAGCCAAAGTACATACATTGACAAGGTCATTAGAAGATTCCGTATGGAAAATTCTAAGAGAGGCACCTTGCCAGTGTTACATGGAGTTTCTCTAAGCAAGACTCAATGTCCTAAGACAAACGATGAGCGTGAGAAAATGAATGATGTTCCATATGCTTCGGCAATTGGGTCCATCATGTATGCCATGATTTGTACAAGGCCGGATGTGTCTTATGCTTTGAGCATGACAAGTAGATACCAATCCGACCCTGACGAAAATCACTGGATAGCTGTAAAAGCGATTCTTAAGTACTTGAGAAGAACTAAAGACTCGTTTTTGGTCTATGGAGGAATGGAAGATGATCTCGTTGTAAATGCTTACACGGATGCAAGCTTCCAAACCGACAAAGATGATAGCCGATCGCAATCGGGTTTTGTGTTTATGTTAAATGGTGGAGCTATAAGCTGGAAGAGTTCCAAGCAAAGTACAACCGCTGATTCTACAACAGAAGCTGAGTATATTGCTGCATCGGATGCTGCAAAGGAAGCTGTTTGGATTAAGAAGTTCATAACTGAACTTGAAGTGGTTCCTAGTATTGTTAATCCAATAGACCTTTATTGCGACAATAATGGTGCTATTGCTCAAGCAAAGGAACCAAGAGCACATCAGAAATCCAAACACATACTTAGGCGTTTTCATATCATTCGAGAGATCGTTGATAGGGGAGACGTAAATATATGCAGAGTACCTACTGATGACAATGTTGCGGACCCGCTAACAAAGGGACTTCCACAAGCTAAACATGATGGTCATGTTAGGTCCATGGGTATTAGATACATGGGAGATTGGGCCTAGGGCAAGTGGGAGATTGTTGGTAGTGGTGCCCTAGGCACGTTTAATAAACGTTGTAATTGTTATCATTTATTTTCATATCAATAAAGAGATGTTTTGATTATTATTGTTGTTCATGTTTACTTATAATAATCTCCGTCCCTAGTACTTGTTAAGCACTAGTATAAAAGATAAATGATCATGGGATGATCATGTTAGATTTATGGGTACTTGTTTGGAACAAGGTACTGGACATGACCCGCTCTATGAGATTTATGTCATGGTCTATGTCATACATATATCTCATATTAGTTATGTCATTTGAATCCTTAGACATGAAGTTATTATAGTCTTCCACTTGATGAACATTATGTTTGACATATTCAAACGCTACTTTTAACCGAGTAGTTATAAAGGGTATGATTGGCATAATCGGATTCACGTAGGGAAGAATAATAAGCTAAATGGATTTGTCCCTCTTCGGAGAGATATCAAGCTTGGGCCTCTCGTAGGAATGATGTTGATGAAATGTTCGGCCGGACTCAAATGAATTGATTGGATCAATGACATTTGGATTATCAACATATTCAGAATCGAGAAAGTATTGAACAAAACAAGTTGACTCTTTGACCATGACTTGTGTTCAATGATATCGTGGACAAAAGGATTATGACATATTCTAAGAGGAACGCGAACTTGTATCTAGTTATACTATTTGGGTAGGTATGACGGTTTGCTAGAACCTAATCATATCTTATGGTTTCATGTTTGAACCCATTTCCAACTTAGTATAATCCTAGAGGGTCACACACAATAGAACGAATCTTTAAAAGGACTAAATTGGAATTTTGGAAATTCTGGGGAAGTGGGCGACCGCACAGTATGGACTGGGCGGCCGCACACTTAGCTCAGAAATGTACCAGTTTGTTTCAGATAGATGTGCGACCGCACAGTGTATTCTGGGCGGCCGCACAGTACTGTCGGCTGGCACTTTCCTAATTCGATTTGGAATGTCTTTTGACACAAGTTTCCTATTTGGAATAGGTCTTGCTTGTGTATAAAAGGAGGATTTCGGCCAGAACTTCAGTGATAGCCTTTTGTGAGTCTCCAAAGAGTTTGAGAGAGGTTTTATTTTGTTCTAAGACATCTTTGGTTGAAGAACAAAATAATACACAAAAGAAAAATTCCATATAGTCATATCAATTGTGAAAGTGTGTTTCATAGTTGTTGGTCTAGCAACCAAGATCAAAGAAGCTCCTTTGATATTCGTTCGAAGTGTGGATACCGCTAGAGGGTGAAAATCATCATCTTCAAAGTTCGTGTTCAAGCTTTGTGATCGTGATCAAGTCTTCAAATCTCCACCAAAGACCAAGAGAAAATTTGATAGCCATCAAGGGTTAGTTTTATCCTATATTCATGTTATTGTATTTGATTTAATCATATGAACGGATCTATGGGCTTTGGGTTTCAAAATTTTAAATGCTAAATTCCGCTGCGCATGTTTGATCGAAACCCAACACCCGTTGTCCGTGTTCTTGAAGTAGCAACAATGATCCGCCTCACATCTGATAAAATCAATATCGTGCATGAATCCATCGAACTTCCTGTACCACTGTCTAGGAGCTTGTTTAAGGCCATACAAGCTCTTAGTCAACCTGCAAACCAGTTCCTCGCTACCCTTAGACAAGTAACCCTCTGGTTGTACCATGTAAATTTCTTCCTCCAAATCCCCATGAAGAAAAGCCGTCTTTACATCCATCTGTTCCAGCAACAAGTTATCTGCCACTACTATCCCCAGAACCATTCTGATAGTGGTCATCTTCACAACAGGAGTGAATACCTCGGTGTAGTCAATACCATACTTTTGCTGAAACCCCTTTACAACCAACCTTGCCTTGTAACGCTTACTGCCGTTTGCCTCCTCCTTTATCCTGTAAACCCACTTGTTATGCAATGCCCTTTTCCCCTTAGGCAGTTTAATCAACTCCCAAGTTTTGTTGGCCTTCAATGAGTCCATCTCATCATCCATCACAACTTTCCACTTATCACAAAGTGCACTACGAACAGCCTCCGCATAACATTCCGGCTCACCACTATCTGTCAACAACAAATAGTAATTTGAAGGAGTATACCTGTCAGGTGATCCACGCAATCTGCTGGATCTACGCAGCGGAATATCCGGTTCTGGAGTATGTGGTTCATCTTTAGTGACCCTCTGCCTTGGTCATCATGAACTGTCCTGCTCCCACCCGAGTTTGGAATATCCACCTCAACAATGTCTGGTTCCGAACTAACCCCTTCAGATGCCCCTTTTCTGTCCTTGTACAATACCTGTTCATTGAATACAACATCTCGACTACGAATAACTTTATGGTTTTGGTCATCCCAAAACTTATACCCGAAGTCATCCCCGCCGTAACCAATAAACATACACTTTACAGATTTTGCATCTAATTTAGTTCTATCAGCAGAGTCTATATGAACATATGAAACACAACCAAATATGCGAAGAAAAGACAGATTTACCTTCTTGCCACTCCATGCTTCCTCTGGAATTTCATTCCCCAATAGTATCGATGGTCCCTTATTGATCAAGAAAGCCGCCATGTCAACTGCATATGCCCAGAACGTCTTCGGAAGTCCATACTTCAACCTCATACTTCTAGCCCGCTCGTTCAATGTCCTGTTCATCCTCTCTGCAACCCCATTGTGTTGTGGTGTGCCCTTTGGTGTTTTCACCATACGAATACCATTCGCTGCACAATATTCCTTGAACTCCCCGAGCTCATACTCCCCACCATTATCTGACCTCAAGCATTTAAGCTTAAGTCCCGTCTGATTCTCCACCAAAGCCTTCCATTTCTTAAACACCTCGAATGCCTCATCTTTGTGTTTCAAGAAATAAACCCATACTTTCCTTGTCGAATCATCAATAAACGACATGTAATATGACGCACCACCTAGAGAAGTTACCGGGGCCGGCCCCCACAAATCCGTGTGAACCAGTTCCAACTTTGCTTCCCTCAAAGCCCTACCTGTCCTCGAGAAGTTGCTTCTCGCCTGTTTGCCAAACACACAATCTTCGAAGATCCCCACGTTGACTGTCTTCAAACCCGGTAGTAATCCCTTTGAGCAAAGTACTTTCATCCCCTTCTCACTCATGTGACCCAATCAACAGTGCCACAAATCCGTATCACCCTTGGCTGACGCCACCGTGATACTATCCTTGGTGTTATTCGCCAAATACAATGTCCCTTCTTTATTACCCCGAGCGATCTCAGAATCCTCCTTGGTAATAACCCAGTTCCTGCAGCCAAAACTTACCTTGTAACCTTCTTCATCCAACTGCCCAACTGATAACAGGTTCTTTTTCAAACCCGGAATGTGTCTGACCCCGTGTAGATGTAAGACCTTCCCGTCCGATGCTCCTATTCTGACATCCCCCTTCCCCTTGATTTCCAAAGGCTCGCCATCCGCCAGATAGACCTTACCGAAATCACCGGAAGTATAATTTTCCATCTCCTTTGCATGCCCGCATGAGTGGAATGATGCCCCCGAATCCATCACCCATGATTCTAGTGCACTACTAACACTTAGAACCAGTACATCTTCACCTTCGACTACCACATTCGCCGCTCTGTTCCCTCGCATGGGACAGTCCTTCTTGTAGTGACCTAACTCCTTACAATGATAGCATTGAACCGATCCTTTCGCGACCCTTGGTTTGTCTCTGATCTCCACAGCCTTGCCCTTACCACCCACTACGTTTTCCCTTGATTCAGTTCTCTCTTTATTGCTAGTACCCGACATTCCCCTCCTAGTAGTAGCTAAGGCCGATCCCGAAGTAGACGATGTCCCCAACTTCTTCATACGATTTTCCTCGCCCAACAGAAAGTATTTAACATCATCATACTTCAATTTGTTCTTACCCGCTGAAGTATTGATCGCTGTCACCGTTCCGCTCCAACTTCCTGGTAAAGACGCCAGCAACAAACACGCATGAACCTCATCATCAAACGTAATATCCAACGCAGTCAATGAGTCTATAACATCCATAAACTCATCGATGTGTTTAGCTAAGGATCCTCCCTCTTGCATCTTGAGACTACCCATCTTGCGTATCAAATCAACCTTGTTTGAAGCAGATGGAGTTTCAAATCTCTCAGTAAGATAATCCAATAGCTCCTTTGTGGTTTTTGCCTTCTTGGTAGTCTTCGCGATCCACTTTGACAAAGTAGATCTGACTACCCCTAGGGCCTTCCGATCCATGAGATCCCAATCTTCCTGCTTTTCTCCTTCCGGCTTGACTCCCTTTAGAGGCTTATAGAGATCTTTGTTGTACAAGAGATCCTCTATTTGCATCCTCCAAAACCCGTAGTCAGACCCATCGAATTTCTCCACCGCTTGTTTATCCTTGCCCATTCTTGATTGCTTGAACAAACCCTAATCGCCCTATAACCCGGAACGATAAACCAAAGCTCTAGATACCAGTTGTTGTGGAATTGACCCTCCAACACCCAAGCAATATCCCAAGAAAATAATAGCACCACAAACAAGCACAAGAAATAAAGCACAAAAAAGACACAAGAAATTGTTTATCCAGTTCGTCAATATGTTTGACTACGTCTGGGGGCACTACCAAACCAGGATCTTGCCCTATAATATGTTAAATCTGAGTTACAATGAGTTATGGGGCGGAACATTGCTTAAATACACACACAAGAATAAGACCTAAACCTAGACAATTAAGGAATCCCAAAAATATGCACTTCCTGGCCCGTCGACTGAGCGCCCGCCTGCCCTAGACCGAGCGCCCGCTTACCTCGCTCTCCAGGACCATGTCGACTGATCAACACCGAGCGCGCGCCTGCTATGACCCGAGCGCCCGCTCGCTACCCTGTGCCGATTTTCTCTTTTTTGTCTCCTTTTAAGATCTCTACTCCAACAGACCCATGGGGCATAACCCGCCACGTGGCAGCCCACCATTGGCCGCCCATTTTTTTCCCCGGCTTTTCAGTCGTTTTCCAAAAGTAATAGTTACCATACCTTAATGTAATGACTGTATACATATAAAGTAACATTGTTCATAAGTAAATGTAACAACTGTTTTACAAAAACAAAAAACTCGTTTTACTCATTTTTTCAAATGTAATATTAACTATAATTACATGTAACCCACACAATATCTAAATGTATTTATCATTTATACTAAAATATAATAGTGCTTTTGCAAAAATGTAAAATATTGTGTATTTTGATTTTATTTTTTAAAAGAAAGTAACATTTGAAAAATAATAACTTATGTATATGAATGTAATTGTTTATACAAGTAAATTAACACTTTGATACAAGAAATTGTAACATATTTATATAGATAATGTAATACTTTTACATTTATCGTCAATAAATGAATATTGCATATCTAAATGAATTACTACATTATCATTCAAAAAATTGTAGCAATTGATTATCGACACTTTTAATAAATGTTCTTCATGTATGTAGATTGTATGTATATAAGGTAAAATGGAACTAATATTCTTTGATCATTTTGTAGATATTTTTTTGTGCTCCTAGCATTGCCCTTATTCAACATAGTGGCCCACAATTCACACGGTGTTTGAAATTTTACATTGTTTCTTGGCGCATGAGTGTACAGAGCAAAGGTTAATGATTACTCCCCGTCCCGGATTAAGGTTTTTAGTTTGACTTTATACGAAGATTAAAAAAAAATAAATGTTATGAGTATGAAAAAGTAAGTAAGAGAAAATAAGAGAGATAAAGTGGGGTAAGGAGTTTTTGTTATGAAAATAACAAGTGGGTCTCATAGTCCAATTTAAGTAATAAAGCAACTAAATACCTTAATTTGGAACAAAAAATGAAGTAACAACCATAATCCAAGAATCTAAGAGAGAGTGAGTATTTCTATTTTAGTCAAAAGGGTTCTGATTATTTCTCTATTTCATTTCAACCATTCCAAATTCTCAGAGAAAAAAAAAAAACAAAAACAAAACAAAAACAAAAAACTATTCACCACTGACTATCCATGTGACTCCATTAATGACGACGTACCTTGTTCAAATAAAATGGAAAAGACTCGGAACCCATCCGGTGTGCCACTCCATGTGCCCAAAGTGATCCAACGGCTCACAGTTTTTAAGATTAACATTTTATTAATATTATTCAAACATATTAACGGCCGGATCACTTTGGGCACATGGATGGCACACCGGATGGGTACAGGAGATCCGGTCTCGAATTCAATACCCACATTACCAATTTTAAATTTCAAAATTTTTTATTTTTTATTTTAATTTTTTAAAATGATTTTTTTTTATATTGCTTCATTTGTGAGTTCTATATATCATACTCACAACAATTACCCACTAATTATTTCCTACTTCATTTTTTTTTACCCACACCAAACCATTTACACGCACAACCGCATTTTATTTTAAGTTTAAATTGGGACCAAGTATCTCTATTTCTTTGCATACTCCACAACCATTTTACGCCACTGCCTCCTTCATCATCCTTCACTCCCCCATCGACTCACCCACTACCACTACCACTACTGATGAGACCGAGCGTCACAGACCGGACCGGACCCGGTTCAAAGCCAGTACAAACGAGTTCGACTACACCGAACCGGATCAGCCCGCAAGCGAGTAAACCCGGGAACATCGGGCTCCCCGATGTCCATGACCGAGACGGCTCTGCCTCCCGCTATCCTAAGGGTCCCGTGTTGATCACTCAACCTCATGCCCGGAGCCCGCAGTATCCAGCTGTCACAGACGTACAACTGACGTTAACTGTTCGTACCTGACATACCACAACGGTTGGTGGTAGAACCACGATTCCCTGAAAACACGCCACATTCTCAGCCACTCCCATGGATAAACCAATGAGGACCTGCCGCGTGTCTCCCGACTACCAGGGCAGTTGGTACCTTGAACCTACCTCCTTCTTCTAATCATATAAATACTCTTATCCGCCCCCATGGGCCAGGTACGTGCTCTACCCTAATCACACACACTAGATCTTCATAGATCTATCTTCTTAGGTTTTCCTCCGAGAACTTACTCTCACACCCGAGGGCCTAAGCCGGATTCAACCCGGCCTTGGTCCTAACGGTGTTCTTGTTTGTGTTGTGATCAGGAACAGGAGACAATTGTTAGGATTCAATGTTAGTACACCCACCTGATTTGATTGACCCATTCCACGTGTCTTTTTATGGACTTTAGGTTTACATGTAATGAAGTTTTACTTCAATTTTTAGACAAGTCCATTTCTAGATGTTTAGTAGTTAGGCTGAGTTATGATCGGTTTATCCTTAGCGGTTTAGTGTCCCTCAAGCCGCCATCTTCAAACCACCAGCATGGTGCCTTAAGTCCTTCATCAAACCGCAGTTTATGTCTTTGATGAAACCGCACTTCAAGTTCATTCATGAACCGCACATGCATCTGGTGGAACCGCCGACCAAGATATTGAAGAAGTTATTGCTGTCATTTACTCCTTGAAGACAAACATTCGCTTTTCAACCGTAAATGAATGACTGGTGACTTGTCCTTAAACTTCAAGTCATGTTTCAGTTATTCTTGGAATGTCGGTTTGTCTCGCTTTTTGAAAAGTTACCGTTGTACTTTTCCAACAACTAAAAGGACAATGTCAGGTAGTGATCCAACAACTTCCTGCCACAAAGCAAAAGCAAAGGATGACAGTGACAGGTCAACCAATGGGATTGTGACAGCGCATAAAACCGCCATACAATGACTCACCTCTTTGTCCAACGGGCACTAATGCCTTCACTATAAATAGCCTTCATTTCTCAACAATGAAGGTTGCTGAGCTTCAAAGAGAATATCCCAAGTATTCAAGTTTGCTTTGAAGATTGAAAACCCAGATACTCATATCTTCATCATCTCCTTAGAAAACCCAGAGTTCTTCATCAAAGCTTCAAGCCTTCATACCATCACAACTCAGCCTTGCACAGAAAGTAATCACTTGCTCACCATCACTTAGATATTTTGAGCTCTTGATTTCTTTCCACACTACACACCCGGAGTATATTTTCTTATAGATTATATACCTCGAAAACACAGGTTGTTATAGTAGCATTGTTAGGTTAGATTGTTTATTTAGAGTTTGGATTCGTTTGTAATCTTGTAAAAACTCCTCTAAATCAATACAAGTCTAGTAGCTATTAGAAAATCCTAGGTTAACCACCTAGGTAGAGGACGTAGTTCTTTCAAGAACAAACCTCTTCAAATTGTGTGTCTTTGATCTTTAATTTCTGTCTTGTCATTTACATTTCTGTTTATGAGCTTTATTTACTTTTATGTGAAATGACTTGATAAATGATTTGCATACTTTTGTGATACTTCAGTTGTGCCTTGTCAGTTGCATCATTCCATTTTCAACCACTTAAACTGCCCTACTCTTTATAATTCAGTTTGGACATAACCGCAAAACTCCGCTGTGCATTTTATCTAAGCGGTTCTAGTGCTTTAAACCGCAATAGACCAAACTGATAAGTACTTGGTTGATTTTCAAGGGTATTTCGAAAAAGATTTTAAACCGCTATTCACCCCCCCCCTCTAGCGGTTCTATACCCTTGTTGCCCTTTGGGACCAACAAGTGGTATCAGAGCTTATCCACCAAAAATTATTTTACATGCTTAACCGCTTGGGTGCTAATCCAATGGCAAACATAAACTCCCATATGATGCAGACATCCAACTCTAATCACTTACCTATTCTTAATGAAGATAGTTTCATCTTCTGGAAAGATAGGATGAAGAAGCACATGATATCTGAGGATCGCAGATTATGGACTGCAATTGTTAATGGACCCTATGTCCCGATGAAGGCTAACCCTGATGCAGGTACTGCTGGACAAACCACGGAAATCAAGAAGCCGGAAGCTGAATGGACCGAAACTGATCAACGGAATGTGGACTTTGATGGTAGAGCTATGTCCATGCTTGTATCAGCTATTGATCTAAGAACTCACTCAAAGGTTCTAGATTGCAATACCGCAAAGGAAATATGGGATGGCATCATTGACTTTCTGGAAGGAGATGCCGACACCAAGAAGAACCGCCTCTACCAACAGAGAAGGCTCTTTGATTACTTTGTCAAAGACCCAAAGGAATCTCTTCGCCAATGCTATGAGCGGTTCGTGGAAATTGTCAATGTATGTTTCTCTCTAGGGCACAAGTATTCCAATACTGACCTGAACATGAGATTCATGCAATCTCTTGGTAGAAAATGGCTGATCAAAACTACCAACATTGAAGACAACAAAGATCTGGAAGCTCTTGATCTTCGTCATCTTTATGCCATGCTAAGGGTATTTGAATTCAAGCTTGAGGAAGCTCATGAAACCGAAAACAGATTCAAGTCTCTTTCTCTTGCCGCTTTCAACAATGCCACATCTCCAGTTTACAATCCAGATCACCATCAAACCGCATCTAATACCCATTTACAAACCGCTTCTTTTGATCCAAATATTCCAAGATATATTCCTCAAACCGCACCTCCAGAGTATTACCAACCGCCTCATCAACCTTACCCTCAACATCATCAACCCTATTCTCAACCTCAGCAATCTCATCAATCCTACACTCCATCTCAAAATTCCCAAAGTGTAGCATCCAGTTCTACTCAAGTTGACTTTGATGACATGGATGATGACGAGTTTGCTCTCTATGTGAAAAACAACACCAAGTTCAGAAAGAACAGAGCTCAATTTCAGTCAGGCGGCCCTGCAAAGTTTGTCCCTCCAACCAGATTCAACAAAGCAGCTGATGCTAAGAAAAGGGATGATCTTGTTTGTTACAACTGCAGACAACCAGGTCATTTTGCCTCCAGTTGTCCCAAACCGCTCTATGAAGCCGCTCCTGCCAAGAAACCGTTCAACAAGAAGTTTTTCAAGAGAAGAGGAATGGTTGCTGAACAAGGAGAACAACCATTAACATGGATGGGTTCTGATACAGATGATAGTGATGAAGATGAAGGAGTTGCAAATCTTTGCCTAATGGGATTTGAAGAAAAAGTTGAAATTGACGAAAGCCTTCCACTGCCACTCCATCAAATGAAGTCAGTTTCACCAAGAACTCCTGAAGCTAAACAAGGCAAAACTCCTACTTCACTAAACTACTCTCCTGAGGATCAAACCGAACAAAGCCATGATGACCAGGTACTTGAACGTGCTAATGTTATTTGTCAACAACACACTGTGCTTAAAAAGGCATATAAATTAATGGCTGCGGAACTTGAATATTCCCAAAAAAGAGTGCAAGTCCCATAAGGAGGAGATTGAAAAACTCAAGCTCCAAATTGTTGGGATAGCTTCTATTGTGGAAGAAAACCGCTACCTTAAGGACAGAACTGAGGTTCGTAACACCCGAATCCATAATCTTACTGCACAAAGGGATGAACTTCAAAACGTGACCGATGTGTGGACTAAGTCTGGTGTCACCATGGAACAAATCGTTAAATCACAAATTCTCTCTAAGGAAAAAAGTGGATTGGGATTTAAAACTGATGATGGGTGTAAGTGTCCTTGTCTCTGTGCTGAAGGTGGTGTGAAACCAACTGAACAAACCAAAGAAATTCCTAAGGTGAATCATGCTGGTAAAAAGGGCTCAACACAAGAAATTAAAAGCAAAATTATTTCTATGAGTATCCTAAAAACCAGACTGGGAGAGATCCAAAGTGGAAAGAAAAATCCACAGCGGCTGAGGCAACCAAGGAAGTATTGAGTGATGAAACCACTCCTAGTCGGTTTAAGGAATATCCTGTTATATTTCCTAAAGCCGCACCTAAGATAAAGGTTGAACTCAAGAAGGTTAACTTTGTTAAATCCAAAACCGCTGACCCAGTAAAACATGAGAAACCGAAGGTCAGTAATGGGTTTGTAAAACCGCAACCACAACCTGGCTTAATTCATTGTTCTATTTGTGCCGATTTTGGTCATAGTGGTGGTCATTGTCTTTTAAGATTCACACCCAATGCCAAGGGACGTAAAAATCCTAAGGTCAAACAGGTGTGGGTCCCAAAAAGCTGCTAACCCTAGGACCCAAGGAATAAGGGGGACCAAAACCTTTCATGTTTATTTTTCAGATTTCATGTTTTATGGCTGGAACCGCTAAGAAGAAGAAGGATCTCTGGTATTTGGATAGTGGATGCTCACGACACATGACTGGAGATTCACACTGCAGTTTCATCCAAATGAAAGGTCCCCCAGTAGTGTTTGGTAACAACAAGAAAGGAGAAACAGTAGGATATGGAGCAATCAAACGAGGAAAGGTGACTATTGAAAATGTGTCACTAGTAGAAGGACTCAAGCATAACCTTCTCTCCATATCTCAGTTTTGTGACAAAGGAATGAACTGCATCTTCACATCAACTAGCTGTTATATCAAAGATGCTTCCTCTGGAGTCACTCTACTGACTAGCAACAGAACAGGTGATGTTTATATGATAGATTTAAGCAATATTGTTTCTATTACTGACCTCTGTTTTGTAGCCAAAAATATAAGTGAAAGCAGCTGGTTATGGCATAAGCGGCTCAGCCACTTGAACTTCAAGTATCTAGCAAAACTGCACAGGGATGGTCTAGTAAAAGGACTACCCAAAGTGGCTGACCATCATGATGAAAAGTGTAAAGCACGCCAGCTTGGAAAGCAGCCCAAACAGTCATTTCCTAGTAAAACCGCACCTTCAACGAACCGCTGTTTGCAACTGCTGCACATGGATTTATTTGGACATGTCCCAACCGCCAGTATAGGAGGAAACCGCTATACACTTGTGGTGGTTGATGATTATTCAAGATATACATGGGTGGAAATGATGGCCTCTAAATATGATACTTATGGCATCGTAACCGCTCTCTTTAGACAGCTCCAAACTCAGAAATTGGATGACATTGTTGCCGTGCGTTCAGATAATGGAACCGAATTTACAAACAATGGTGTTGCCCAATATTGTGATGATCATGGAATTGATCATAATTTCTCTGCTGCTGGTGTTCCACAACAGAATGTAGTAGTGGAAAGAAAGAACAGAACTTTGATTGAAGCAGGAAAGACTATGATTGCAGAAGCCAAGCTTCCCAAGTACTTCTGGGCCGAAGCTGTCAATACCGCATGTTTCACCCAGAACCGCTCCCTCATCATCAAAGTTCACAACAAGACTCCTTATGAATTGTGGAGAGGCAGATCACCCAACATTGCCTTCTTCAAGATATTTGGATGCAAGTGTTACATCTTGTACAATGGCAAAGAGCATCGAGGTAAATTTGATGCTAAGGCTGATGAAGGTATTTTTGTTGGTTATTCTAAACACTCCAAAGCTTTTCGTTGTTTCAATAAGACATCTTTAAAAATTGTAGAGTCAGTCCATGTTACATTTGATGAACATGCTCTTCTTGAGCCACATATGGCTCCATATGTTGCTAATGATTTTAGTGATTTTGAGACAGGCACTAGACATAGAGCAACTGACAACCATCCTACTGAAACCGCTACATCCAGTTCTTCAGCCGCACCTACTCAAACCGCTGATGGTGTAACTGTTGAACCGCTGTCCTCTGATCCCATTCAAACTGTTGAACCAGTTCCAAATATAACCTTCAATGAAGATTTCAATGATTATCAAGATGATCCTCCTCTGGAAAATCTTCAAGAAATTGTGGTTCAAGACAACCTCCCTCCTGAAATTAATGAGCATAGAGACCATCCAACTGCCAACGTTATTGGTCCTATCAGTACTGGTGTCCAAACCAGAGGGAGTTTGACTCACAGAGATGATCACAGTTTGTTCTCAACTGCTCTGTTATCTCAGATGGAACCGAAGAAGGTAGATGAAGCTCTAGGTGATCCAAGTTGGGTAATTGCAATGCAAGAAGAGCTTAATCAGTTTGAAAGATGCAAAGTTTGGACTCTAGTTCCAAGGCCCAGAGATCACACTGTAATTGGAACAAAATGAGTATATAGAAACAAGATGGATGAAAGTGGTGCTATAACTAGAAACAAAGCTAGGTTGGTTGCTCAAGGCTATAGGCAAGAAGAAGGCATAGACTATGATGAAACTTTTGCCCCTGTTGCCAGACTCGAAGCCATAAGATTGTTCCTGGCCTATGCATCCTTCAAGAAATTCAAGTTATATCAAATGGATGTGAAGAGTGCATTTCTGAATGGTGAACTACAAGAAGAAGTTTATGTAGCCCAACCGCCAGGATTTGAAGACAACAAACTTCCAAATCATGTCTTCAAACTCAAGAAAGCATTGTATGGACTCAAACAAGCTCCAAGAGCATGGTATGACACTCTATCTAAATTTCTTATTGAACAAGGCTTCTCTCGAGGTAAAATTGATACAACTCTATTTATAGCTAAACACAAAAGTCATTCATTATTAGTTCAAATAGATGTTGATGATATTATTTTCGGTTCTGCTAATGAAACTATGTGTGTTAAGTTTGAGAAGCTAATGAAGAGTAAATTTAAAATGAGTATGATGGGAGAGTTGACATTCTTTCTTAGACTCCAAGTCAAGCAATGCCATGATGGGATCTTTATCAACCAAGCCAAATACACTAAAGATTTGATAAAGAAGTTCGGGCTTAAAACCGCTAAACCAGTTGATACCCCAATGCCAAAGGCCTACAGTTTGGATCGAGATGAACATGGTAAGAAAGTTGATCAAACTCTCTACCGAGGTATGATTGGCTCTCTACTTTACTTAACTGCTAGTAGGCCAGATATCATGTTTAGTGTTTGTGTTTGTGCTAGATTTCAAGCTGACCCTAGAGAATCTCATCTTATTGCTGTTAAACGTATTATTAGATATTTATGTGGATCTGTTAACCTTGGACTTTGGTACTCCAAAGAATCTTCATTTGATCTATTAGGTTATTCAGATGTTGACTTTGCAGCATGTAAGATAAGCAGAAAGAGCACAAGTGGTACTTGTCAGTTCCTTGGAACGCGGCTTGTGTCATGGTCCAGCAAGAAACAAGCGTCGGTTTCAGTATCAACCGCTGAAGCTGAATATATAGCGGCTGGAAGTTGTTGCTCTCAAATTCTCTGGATGAAACAACAGTTGGAGGACTACGGGATATTTGAACAAAACTGCCCTATCTACTGTGATAGCACTGCTGCAATATCCATCTCCAACAATCCAGTTCAGCACTCAAAAACCAAGCACATCGACATAAGATATCATTTCCTCAAAGACCATGTTGAAAAGAAAAACATTTTTCTAGCAAAGGTGGGAACATATGATCAAATTGCTGATATCCTCACCAAACCGCTTGAAAATTCCAGGTTCTATCATTTACGAGGAGTAATGGGTATGTTAGAACTAACTTAAGATATCATATCTATATATATTATTTTTAATATCGTTTGTTTAAGTGTTTTGGCTATGCTTAGAAAATTCATCTAGTGTGCGGTTCTGTCATCATTGAAACCGCATCAATAAATGGTTCAGTACAAGATACTCCATC
Organism: Campanula takesimana; assembly: GCA_026119855.1. Taxonomy (NCBI): domain Eukaryota; kingdom Viridiplantae; phylum Streptophyta; class Magnoliopsida; order Asterales; family Campanulaceae; genus Campanula; species Campanula takesimana. The sequence continues at coordinate 2,086,101 of JAOWBW010000069.1, forward strand.
AAACTGACGAGTCAAAATGAATGAAATCGGTTCTTTCAAAACCGATAAGAAAGCGAAGTCACTCGGTTTAAACATATAAACCGCCATCAGATTAAAGAGACATCAGTTTCATGAAAACCGCTGAAGACGTAAGGTAAGTCGGTTTGCTCAATCAAACTGCTCAGGTATGAAATTGCATTTTAGTCCCTACTTTATGTCATATCAATTATAAGGACCTTTTTGCAATTTTCTCTGCCGCATTAAATTCTATGTGACGTGGGACGCCAACTGTAGACAATCGTGCGCCGTTCTCATCGTTCCATTACCCGAGGAACAGTTATTTGAGTATAAAAGACAAAGTTTATTTCTTTTTACCTTTTTACCTTCTTCTTCATTCATCTCTCTCTTCTCCACTCTGCTTTCTACCTCCAAAATTTCTCTTACTCTTTTCGAAATTCAAATGGCACCTAAGAAATCATCTGACCCTTCTGCTCCATCAACATCTAAAACATCCAAAGGCGATATGGTATGATTTCTTGAACCCTTCACTCTAGCATTTCATATTTTTCCGCCATTGTTGCTCGTAAAAGCTTGTTCATATTCTAATATTTTTTCCTTGCTTTTTCGTTCAATTTTTGGTTAGTATTGCTTAGATATGTTCATATATGCTGGGTTTGATATGTATTTCTTATCTTTTGTTCAATTTCTGAGCAATTTTGATTTTTGGGTTTTTCGGGTGTTCTTTCGTATTTCTTTTGATACTATGTTCTGGGTTTATTATTTGAACTTGTTCTTTTAGAACTTTGTTAGTATCTGCTATTTTCGAGTCTTTTGGTTTACTTCTTTCATGTTTTAGTTAAGTTTTTGCTTTGCATGTTTATCCCCTGTTCATCATGTTCTTCATGCATTCAAATTCTTTTTCAAATTCTTTTCATGTCTAGTTTTGGGTGTTTACCATTTTACCCCTGTTTTGCTTCAACCGCCTATTTCATTGTTAGAATTCCTTGTAGCAGTTTGAATGCTTGGTTTATCAAACTGCTTGCACCAATCTCTTACTAACTTTGATTATTTTTAGGATGAATCCAACTTTGTACCTGGATCTCAGATCATTAAAGCCGAATTCGAAGCTGATGCAGTTGGTAGAAAACTGCTTGCCCTTCTTGAATCATCGAAATTGCTGCCTCTGTTTCAGTTGGATGAACCGAAGTTTGACAAAAAGCTTTGTGCAGAATTCTTTGACAATGGGATTGTCTGTGTGGTACCCCTGTTGAATGGTAAAGGTGAAGAAATCAGAGACTTAGAGTCTGGGGAAGTGAAGACTGAAAATACCATCAAGTCCACTGTCAGGACAAAGGATGTAGTTCTATCTGCTTCAAAAGTGGCTATTCTGGCTGGTTTAGAAAACTCCTGAATTCTTTCCATCAAACCAGAGTTAGTCAGCCGAACTACTGAGGAGCTCTTAGGGGTTTCTGTCTTCAACACTAAGTCCACCCCCAAGAAGGAGTTTGGAGAAATTATGGCAATGTTGTGTGATTTAGTAGATACTGGAGTGATGTGCAAGAATGGCAATCACAACAACTTCACTTCTGAGCAGTACAACTACTGCGTGGCTATCTACAAAGGGAAGAAGCTGCACTGGCCAAGGATCATCATGCAAGAAATGATCAATGCCCTCAGCCGCCATACTTCTGCCAAAGCCGCTGGAAAAACAAAGATCAGAACTCACTGCAGACTCTTAACAAAGTTCCTTCATCAGGATTCTGTGATTTTTAAGGCTTCTGTGGCAAACGAAGCTGAGTGGGTGAAACCGAATGAGAAGACCCGGTTTGGTGCTTCAAAGCTTGATGCTTTCAGAACCGGGTTTGGATGGCGGTTTGCACAAGCGGTATGGAATGCTGATCCATTGACTGAAGAACAGAGAGGACCCTATCCTGAGGCTTGGCTCAATAAGTCAGGCAAACCTTATGCCGGTGCCATAGCAGATCAAGCCGCAGCTACTAGAGCTAGAGAAGCAGCTCAAACTGCCACCTTGAATAGGCTTGGAGTTAGCCTGGATGGAATTGAGGCTCCAGTTGAGAGGGAGTTTGCGGTTGAGGGGGAGCCTGCAATCCCTGCGGCTCAACCCAGGGAAACCGCGGCTCCAAGAAAGAAGAAAACCAAAATTACTGACACTTCCAAACCCTCATCCAATCTTCCTCCAAAACCATCCTTACCAAAACCCTTCATTATTCTTTCCAATCCCTCTTCTGAACCGCTTCCACCTTCATCTAAACCAATTCCCTTCACTAAATCAACTCTTCCTACCTCATCTAAACCCCAGATAAAACCCCTTTCCCCAATCAAGCCAAATGTTGAAAAATCCTTGAATTTTGCACAAGATGTGAATCTCTTGAGAAAAATGAAAGCCACCACCTCTGAACCCAAACCTATCTCACCTCCAAAATCCCCTCTCAAACTGCCAACTGTTCAATTCACTGAAGAACAGTTACAGCTAATCTTTTCTACCCTTCCCAACCTCAAACCCTCCACTCAAATCGAGACTGAACAGACTGACATGTCTGAGGCCGCGGTTCAGCCTGATCAAACTGTGGAACAGTTTGTGGCTGAGGTTATTGTGGATGTAGATGAGCCTGAGCAGACCGAAGTGTCTAAGGCTGAGGTTCTAGTTGAACAAACCGAGGTATCTACAAGTGCGGTTCAGCCTGAGCAAACCGATGAGTTTGAGGCTGCAGTATTGCCTGAGCAGACTGATGTGTCTGAGGCAGTTCAAGATGAACCTGAGCAAGATGATGACAATCTTGAGGTTGAACCGCTGAAGAAGAAGAGAAGATTAGTAAAGAAATATGATTTTGTGGAGCACTGGCAATCAAGGCCACCTGGTGCAGCGGACTTCACTGAAGCTCATGACAAGAAGGATCACTCACCCATGAAGGCCCATTTGCAAAGGAATTGAGAGAAAGAGCTGAACTGAGAAAGGCCGGAATAGACCCCATGTTGGTTGAAACCGCTCCTCCTTCATTGAAACGAAAGCTAGAGTTTGACTCACCAGAGCACACTCCTTCACCTTCTGGTTCCCCTACACTGCCTTTTTCTCCATCAGTTCCACAGTCGGCTCAACCGCAACTGATCAATATCTCTGCCCCTTCGGTTTTACCTGAGTTCAAAGTTGCAGTTAGGACTCTCAAACCGCGTGGTTTGAAAAGGAAGTGTGCACAGGACATCGCGGCTTACCTAAAGAGGTTTAGAGCTACTACTTCCAAAGCCAACCGCCATGGAGCCATCATCAGAGCCTCCAACAAACATGAAGAGCAACGACTCAAGTCTGATCGTCCAAATCCTTTTGCAATCTTTCCAGCCGATGAGTCTCAGGCTGCTTCAGATCAACTCATTGCTTCAACTCTTGATCAAATTATTGAAGATCTGGCAGTTGAGTTCATCTTTTCTCTCTGCTCTCAATTTTTCTTTAGGATAAACTGCATTGTATTTCCATATCTTTATAGATGGCAGTTCTCTCCTTATTCTTCCATTCCTCTCTCCAATACCCAACTTCTTTCCATTTCCCCTTCTCTCCACTACTCTTCATTTTCTGTCATTCCTTCTCCTTCCTCCCTTTTTGAAACTGATCCAGTAAAGATTCAATTTGTTCTGGATTCATTTTTTACCCAATCTGCATTTCTTTCCTCTTTGCCCTTCCTTGTTGATGCCATTAAGAGGGAGAATACTATTGACCCTCAGATTGGGATAATGGAATTCAAGATTGAAACCCTTCTGGAGAACCAGCTCAAATTAGAACAGAAGCTTGAAACTCTGAATGAGCTGACTTCTCTCAGACTTGAAGCGGCCCAAGAAATAAATGAGGCTCTGGAGACTAAGTTAGACCAACTAGCTGATCTAACGGTTTCATCTACTGACTACTTAGTTCACTATGCCAACGACCTGAAGAAGCTTTCTGAAAGAATCTTAGAGAAGGTAAATGAACTGACCCATCTTCGTCTTAAGTCAGCTGAATACGTGTTTGAAACCGCCAGCCTAGTTGAGCCTTCTGATGCTGCTCAAACCGCAGACCAAGCCGCCGCCAGGGTTCCTGATAGAACTGACTAGAATTCTTTCTATCCTTTTGTAATCAGTTTTTGTCTTTCATTATTCTCCTTGTAATTTTGTAACTTCCAAAACCTTTAAAGGATTATAATGAAAATGAATGCATTGCATCTTATTCCAAAAACCTTGTTTATTCAAACTACCTGTTTGTGGAACAATGCATTTTCAAAACCCATGCACTTTAATTCATCATGAATTTTTTTTTTTAAGTGTATGTGTTTTAAACATTCAGTTTAAACACGCATATCTGATTTTCATAATCATATCTCTTTATATGCATCTGAATGTATTTCTTATCTATCTGTTTTTCATTTCCTTTGTTTTTGATAGATTATAAATCTATGGTATAGCATTGTGTGTGCATTTGACTTGGGACATGCAGTTTCAATACATATTCTTTTGAGCATGTTTTTACCAAGTATGTGGTAATGGCATCAATCAAATAGGGGGAGATTGTTAGGATTCATTGTTAGTACACTCACCTGATTTGATTGACCCATTCCACGTGTCTTTTTATGGACTTTAGGTTTACATGTAATGAAGTTTTACTTCAATTTTTAGACAAGTCCATTTCTAGATGTTTAGTAGTTAGGCTGAGTTATGATCGGTTTATCCTTAGCGGTTTAGTGTCCCTCAAGCCGCCGTCTTCAAACCACCAGCATGGTGCCTTAAGTCCTTCATCAAACCGCAGTTTATGTCTTTGATGACACCGCACTTCAAGTTCATTCATGAAACCACACATGCATCTGGTGGAACCGCCGACCAAGATATTGAAGAAGTTATTGCTGTCATTTACTCCTTGAAGACAAACATTCGCTTTTCAACTGTAAATGAATGACTGGTGACTTGTCCTTAAACTTCAAGTCATGTTTCAGTTATTCTTGGAATGTCGGTTTGTCTCGCTTTTTGAAAAGTTACCGTTGTACTTTTCCAACAACTAAAAGGACAATGTCAGGTAGTGATCCAACAACTTCCTGCCACAAAGCAAAAGCAAAGGACGACAGTGACAGGTCAACCAATGGGATTGTGACAGCGCATAAAACCGCCATACAATGACTCACCTCTTTGTCCAACGGTCACTAATGCCTTCACTATAAATAGCCTTCATTTCTCAACAATGAAGGTTGCTGAGCTTCAAAGAGAATATCCCAAGTATTCAAGTTTTCTTTGAAGATTGAAAACCCAGATACTCATATCTTCATCATCTCCTTAGCAAACCCAGAGTTCTTCATCAAAGCTTCAAGCCTTCATACCATCACAACTCAGCCTTGCACAGAAAGTAATCACTTGCTCACCATCACTTAGATATTTTGAGCTCTTGATTTCTTTCCACACTACACACCCGGAGTATATTTTCTTATAGATTATATACCTCGAAAACACAGGTTGTTATAATAGCATTGTTAGGTTAGATTGTTTATTTAGAGTTTGGATTCGTTTGTAATCTTGTAAAAACTCCTCTAAATCAATACAAGTCTAGTAGCTATTAGAAAATCCTAGGTTAACCACCTAGGTAGAGGACGTAGTTCTTTCAAGAACGAACCTCTTCAAATTGTGTGTCTTTGATCTTTAATTTCTGTCTTGTCATTTACATTTCTGTTTATGAGCTTTATTTACTTTTATGTGAAATGACTTGATAAATGATTTGCATACTTTTGTGATACTTCAGTTGTGCCTTGTCAGTTGCATCATTCCATTTTCAACCACTTAAACTGCCCTACTCTTTATAATTCAGTTTGGACATAACCGCAAAACTCCGCTGTGCATTTTATCTAAGCGGTTCTAGTGCTTTAAACCGCAATAGACCAAACTGATAAGTACTTGGTTGATTTTTAAGGGTATTTCGAAAAAGATTTAAAACCGCTATTCACCCCCCCCCCTCTAGCGGTTCTATACCCTTGTTGCCCTTTGGGACCAACAACAATCATATTGGAGTTCTATCTCCGTGACCCCAGATTCACAGGGCGTCATCAGTGGTTCCATTGCCGGGAAACGAAAATCTTCCCAGTGCAATCTTCTTGTTTCGTTTGCTTTTCCAGTCTAATTCATTTCAAATCCTCATCTAGTTCTTCCGTCTTTTACGGTTCTCCAAGTGTATTCCATTCTTTCTGTGGATTCTTGACATACAAAATCTTCACAATGACTGGGAAAGAAATTTTGAACCCAAATGCTAGCCCTTCGGGACAAGCGCCCCAGGGGTCAGTCTTCGCCAGATTGGGAAATAAGACACTTAGCGGCAACTCTTATACCCCCTCTCAAAAGGCAAGGAGAGAGGCGGATCTGAGAGATCGTATAGAAACCTCTAAAGCTCTCAAGACTCAAAAAACTCCCGTTACTCCCCTCACCCCTGACCAAATCCAAAAGAAAATCAAGATCATGACGGACAGGCAGAATCTGGTAGCAGAAGGGCTACAGTTGAATCTGGCCCTAGAGGAGTTATTTAACGCCGAAGCCAATGCCGAAAGCCCTCCTGAAAAATCAAAAACCCATGATCTGACAAGCTCTAAAAGCAGGGCCAGTAGGGTTATAGGAGGGAAAAGGCGGACAATCCTCGTGGACGATGACGAGGAGAGGGGAGAAGAAGAGGGGGAAAGTGAGGAAGGAGAATCACAGCCCAGAAAGCCTAGAGGCCAATTTAAAGGAAAGGCAGTTGTTAAAAGCGATGATAAAATTACAGAAACAGTAAAAAGAGCTAAAACGGGGGACATGATGGATCAAAAGTTCCAAAGAATGATCGCGGAGTTATGGGAGTCCAAGCAAAATGTAACAAAGTGCGTTGGACCCATGGACGCTTTCGCATCATGGATCAATGATTCCCCAATCCAAAGAGGAAAGGTACCCACGCTTGACGCGTACGATGGCTCATCTAATTCAAAAAGCCATGTTGGGCGATTTGAAGGGCAGATGGCTCTGTTTTCAACAGATGAGGTCGTGAAGTGCAAAGCTCTCGCCTCCACTTTCAAAGGGAAGGCTTTGGGATGGTTACTAGCCCATAAACCGCGCTCTATCTGCAGCTATGAGCAATTGCGGACTTCATTCTTGAACTCGTTTGCGGGCACTGGGGAGGCCGCAAGACCAAAATCGGACCTGTGCGGCGTTAAGCAATATCCCGGGGAGAACACGAAAGCATACATCACTCGGTTCCGAAAAATGACCGAGCAGATTGTGGATTTAACGAAGAACGACATCGAACTATGCTTCCTAGGGGGATTAACATCCCACACTTTGAGGCAGGAGTTTGCTTGCCGAAAACCCGAGGGGACAGAAGAGATGTATAACAGGGCCATCGCTATGGCCGGAGTAGAACCCGCATTTATGGCTGACGCCCGCAGGAGCGTAAGGGAAAGAATCGAGCCCGCTCATGATCCCCGTCATCACTCAGGCTATACGGGAAACAATGGTGGCTGAGGTAGAGGCAGACCAAGGGGCATGCCCAATTTTAAAAGAGGCGATGACAATGCTTTCACCCCTTTGATCGCACCAAGAGCTGAGATCTTGCGGGCAGAAGCCTTGCCTCCTCCACCTCCACTAGAGAGGAAGCCTTACGAGGCGAACAAAAAGAAATGGTGTGGATACCATGAAAGCCACGAACATACCACGGATGACTGTTTCCAGTTAAAGAAAATAATACAACAAAAGGTGGAGGCCGGGGAATTGAAGAAATGGATCACGGGGTCCGGCGATAAAGGGGAGGCCCCACGGGGAAATGTCCAATACATCCGCCCTAATGATGCAGACGGGGAAGGACGCTATGACATTCAATATATCGGGGAGGAAGCCCTAAGCAACACCCAGATGTCTAATTAGATTAAACAATTGGAGAAAGTATTCCTAATTCCGGCGTACCCACCCGAGCATGAAGAATTGATTGGATTCAGGAGGAGCGAGCTGGCCTCCACTCTTTTTCATTCCACCCAACCCTTGACGATCAAAATTTCCATTGGACGGGCGGACATCAGCAGAGTATTAATTGACATGGGGGCCTCGCGAGATATCTTTTATTTCAACTGCCTGGAAGAGATGGGAATGTCCGAGGCACACCTTACTCCGTACGCCGGACTGCTAGAAGGATTCACCAATCACACGGTCAATGTCAGGGGAACAATAGATTTCGATGTGACTATTGGGGAAAAGCCATTTGAAAAAACTGCTCGGATAACTTTCATGGTGATCGCTTTAAAATCCCAGTACAATGCAATACTTGGAGTAACAGCGTAAGCTGCACTGGGAATCGTGGCTTCAATCCCGCACTAGAAAGTCAAATTCAGTACACCCGCAGGGGTAGCATGTATTGAGAACAAGCCCGAGTTGTTTTTAAAAATCATCGAAAAGAAAAGAAGAGAGAAGGCGGGGATGAACAAACCGGGAGCTCAAAAAGAGGAGAAAAGGGCGAAATTAAACGGAAAGGAGATCCAAGATACTGCTATGATTGGGACCCTGTCATTTCACTTGACCCGGGCATAATTCAAGCAGAGCAGAAGAGCCCGCAGAAGGGTGGCCGAGGCCGAGCCGATAGAGATCGTGATCGACTCGCTACATGACCGGGAGATAACGGACATCCGCCCCAATGAAGCTCTAGAGGATGTGATTATAAACCCAGCATACCCCGAACAAACGATAAAGGTTGGGCTAGAGATCCCCACAGAGGAAAGGAAGATTTTGATAGAGCTGCTAAGAAAAAGTCTGGACGTGTTTGCTTGGGCCGTAGAAGTTATGAAGGGGATAAGTAGGGAAGTGATCGATCATGAAGTAAACATCGACCCCACATTCTCCAGGGTCCTTCAAAAAGAAAGATATTTTTCCCCGAAGAAAAGAGCCGCGATCAAGGTGGAAGTAGATAAGCTGCTGAAAGCTAAAATCATAAGCCCTATCAAATATCCGAAATGGTTGGCCAACGTAGTAATGGTGACCAAAGCGAACGGAAAATGGAGGATGTGCGTAGATTTTACAGATCTGAACAAAGCTTGTCCCAAAGACTGCTACCCCCTTCCTCGGATCGACCAATTGGTAGACTCTATTGCCGGGCATAGGGTATTGAGTTTTATAGACGCATACTCATGCTACCACCAAATTAAGATGAAAGAGGCCGATGTCCCATCCTGCGCCTTTTACGCCGCGACCAAGACCTACACTTACAACAACATGCCGTTCGGTCTCAAGAATGCGGGCTCAACATATCAAAGAATGGTAGGCATCGTTTTCGATGACCAGCTGGGCCGGAACCTGGAGGCACACATCGATGATATGGTGGTCAAAACAAAGGAGGCATCCCATGATATCATCGTAGCAGAGACCTTCACCAATCTCTGGAAGAACAATATGAAGCTAAACCCCTCCAAGTGCGCCTTTGGAGTAAAGACAGGAAAGTTCTTAGGTTTTATGGTGAACCAGAGAGGTATCGAAGCAAATCCGGAAAAGATCAGGGCATTGGTAAATATGCAACCCCCTAGATGCATCAAGGAAGTACAAAAGCTCAATGGCCGTATCACGGCTTTGGGGAGGTTCATAGCCAGATCAGCTGAAAAATGCTTGCCTTTCTTTAAAACTCTCAAAAAGGGAAAATATGAAGGTTTTGAATGGAACGAGGAGTGCAGAAATGCTTTCGAGCAAATCAAAGCCTACCTGGGAAAACCGCCGCTCCTGAGTAGCCCTATCTTGGGCGAGGAACTCTATATCTTCTTAGCCGCAACCGATAATACGGTGGCCGCGGTTTTAGTAAGGGAGGAAAACGACCTTCAGAAGCCCGTGTATTATGTATCCAAGGCTTTGTCCGCAGTAGAAAGACGGTATTTAAACGTGGAAAAGCTTGCCTTCGCCTTGCTCATGGCCGCTCGGAAGCTGCGGGCATACTTCACCGCACACCCGATCACGGTCTATTCAGACGCCCCGCTAAAGAAAGTACTCCATAAGCCCGAGTCCTCGGGGAGAATGCTGTCGTGGTCCATAGAGCTAACCGAGTTCCAGATTACTTACTCTCCAAGGAAGACCATTAAAGCATAAGCATTAGCAGACTTTGTGGCAGAAACCACTTTCGAGTCGAAGGAAAATGAGGAAGATAGGAGTCAGCCTGAGAGAGCAAAGAAAAAGCAGAGCAAGGGGGCAAAATGTGCTGAAGAAAGACCGGAAAACTGTTGGTCATTAAACGTGGACGGGTCCGTAGGGAAAGCCATTAGCGGCGCTGGAATCCTGTTAATCGCCCTAGAAGGTCAAAGATTTAAACGGGCTCTAAGGTTTAAATTCGCAGTCTCAAACAATCAGGCTGAGTACGAGGCATTGATAGCGGGCTTGGAATTAGCCCGGGATATAAGGGTACCAAAGCTAATTGTGAAGAGCGATTCACAGCTCGTCGTAAACCAAGTCAAAGGGGAATATGAAACAAACCACCCAGTGTTACTCAGATACAGAGAGCTCGCAGTAAGTCTGTTAAAGGAGTTTGAATACCACGAGCTGAATCAGGTTAATCGGGCTGAGAATTCCGAGGCAGACTTACTCTCAAGAATAACAACCGAAGACATCGCCAAGCTCAGTGTTGACTGCTGGATCGAGTTCACGGAACTCCCGGCCATTGATATGGTCGTCTAGACACCTCGCCTTGGACCTCTCATGTCCCGATTGCATACACATTCTCTATCTTCCTCTCTTCTGTTATGTTTTGTTACTTTCCGTTAACTTTTGTTACTTTCCGTTAAGTTTTTGACTTACTCCGTTAGTCTTGGATTTGAATAAGTGACAAAGTCAACCTTGAGTCTTTGTTTACTTTGTTTTTATTGACTTTCGTGGTGTTCGTTAAGTTTCCAACTGATCTCGTTAGTTTTGGGACTTAACTGCATAACGGGGTTAACTTTTGGGCTAAAATATGGATTTCCTGAAGGTGGGACGAGCGCGCCTTTGGCCTTCTTTGTGGGACGAGCGCGCCTCCCATAGGGGGGGTGGGACGTGCGCGCTTCCCACCTCCAGGATCCCAGATTTTGCCAAATTTCCCTCCGCTTCTGATTTGTAACCCCCAAAGCCATTATGTCTTGGCTTGATCCGGGGAAGGGCCATCTTTGTGACTACAAACACTTCCCTAACACCTATAAATACCTCTTCATTCCACCATGGAAAAAGAGGAGGAATTCTTGAATCAAAAACACTTTAAAACACATAAAATCCATTTTCAAAGGGTGATCACTATAGACAATTTGGTTCTTCCCCGTTCAAGCACAAGGTACAACTCTCACTTTCTCCTTCTAAACTCTTTTAATTCTCTTTGGCAAAACTCTTTACTTGTTTTCTTCATCTCTCACTTCTCTAATGAGTATGCAATCTCCATAAAAAGGGATACAACCAAAAGGCCACTTCACTATTGAAGTTTGGCCAAGGTTACATCCCAACATTCCAATCTCTATTTCAATCATTGATCATTTCTTAATGTAATGATTTAGCAATAATTCAACATGTAATTCTTAGCATAAATCAATAAATAAAACAATTCTCTTTTTATTTCTCTTTTCTTTCCCTCGTAATCGTTAGCACATTTTCATATTAATAAATAGAAGGACTTTTTAGCATTAGAACACCAATTGTAGCAAGACCCGCGTAAGCGGGCGGAGTGGGTGTTTAAGTACTTCCCACTCCGTCACCTAACCCCCGAACCCATCTTTTCCCGAATCTCTGGTTTTGTATATAAAATTGGCTCTTTTTAGGTTTTTCTTATGTTCCTTTAAAAACATAAGCGGCGACTCTACAAAATAAAATCAATTAGACATCCTAGGATCCTTCCACCGCTCTAGCCAAGCCGTGGGCTCTCCCGGGGTATCTACAGTGGCGACTCCGCTGGGGAATTATTAGAGGGTTAAACTTGCGTTCTTAACTTTTGGTGTTCTTATTACTGTTTTCTGGGCATTCTGGTAAAAAGGGTGTGAAGCGCGCGCCTCTGGCCTTCTTGGCCTAAAGCGCGCGCGTCCGACCCCAATTACCAGAATCGCCCGCCTCCTTTCTTGTCCTTCAATTCCATGTTTCTGTGCTAACAATTACTGCAGGGGAAAGAATTTTTTATTTAGGGTCAAAGCAATCCCTTGAACCCACTGATTCGCAGGCACTGCCCAGAATCGGGCGCCTCTGCCCCTCTTTGTCTACCGCGTGCGCCTTCCGCATAGGCCACCCAATGCGCGCGCTTCTGGGCGCATTCCCAGAACAGAACAGTGCACAGAAAACAGAACAGAGCAGAATGACAATGTGTGGGCACCGGGCCTGCACAGAACTTCTTTTATTTTCTGTTTGTTTTATCGGTCACACGGGTGATTCGAAAGTTGTAATTATGTGCTTATTTGTTTTTTTTTCTTTTTTTTTTTATTTCTTTTGAAAAAAAAAAAAAAATGTTTTGTCACATGTTAGACCTCACACTACATGCACATATTCTTATCAATTGCTCACTATCGAGTCGCACAATGTTCAACCCCAAACCCGTCGAGGCCCGTCCTAGAAAGTTTCAAGCTCCACCCGACCTTGACTCTTTCGAAGCGGTCAACCTCAGCCCGTGGCGTAGTTCAAGACTACATGCCGGGGGTGACCTTTAAGCCTCTCTTTAGCCAAGCACAAGCCACACAATTCTAGTCTAGGGTCTAACACTCCGTGACTCAAGTCGGTTTTGATGTACCGAGATTTCCCTAAACTAATGTCTTCAAATCATACATGCCAATTTGTTGCAATAGACGAAATAAAACTCCGTCCCCAAAAGTGGCTATCTTGGACGAAAATAAAAAATCCGTCCTCGCATGTATGATTTACTACATTAATTTAGTTTAATCCCGTCACATGTAGGTATCACAAGCGTGGTGGAATCCGATGAGTATATGAGACCGCGAGAAGGTCTATATACTAGTGTGACGATTCCACTATTTTTCTAGAAACCCCAAAAAGGACTCCGTCCTTCCGACTTTGTAAAAAAAAAAAAAGTCATTTTTCTCTATGTGGTTGAGTCTTTTTCCTGGGTTTAATCATATTACTCAAAAGGTGTTTGTGGGGCCAACCAAAGATCAACCGTGTTCTTCCAATAGGTCCAATGGCTTCCAACGGCAACAACAACAACGGTGGAAATGATTTCGTGTCCAACGAAGGGTTACTCAACATAATGAAATCAATGGGGGAACAAATGGATAGGATTGTCGAGGATGCCCGCCGTAAAGACAATTTGTGGCAAGCCCGTTTTGATATCGACAAGAGGATTCACAAAGAAGAGGTTTCCGAACTCAAGGCCCGTCTTGATTATGAAAGAAGAATTCACGAGGAAGAGGTTTCCGAACTCAAAGCCCGTTTGCAAGAGCTCACCGACGACAAAGCAAAGTTCAATGGTAAAGCATGCTCAAGTGGCCCGACCCTCAAAAGCTACAAAGGTACCACCAACAACCGATTTTTCACTCCTCTCCTAGGAGTAACCCAAGCCGAGGCATTTGAAACTTTGGTGGCAAGTGGGAAGGTCAAACCTTTGGAAGGGTACAAGCCGAAGGCGATACTGAAGAATCATGCACATAGTGAATGGTGCGGATACCACAAGCATAGTGGCCATACTACCGAAGGGTGCTTCCTTCTCCGAAACATCATCCAAGATTTGATCGACAACGGCGAATTTACTGTGGGTGAAAAGCAACCGCTAGAGAATGGCAACATGCAAGAACCCATCAAGGAAAAAGCTTGGTTTTAAAATGGGACTTCAACAAGAGATCATGCCGCAAGGAGACTACAAGGGCAAAGACGACGACAGCAATCTCCGTTTCTCTTTCTCTACCTAGTAGTAGGAATAAAAAAAAAAAAAAAAAGAGTCAAAGTCCTCTTTTGTGTGCATTAAGTTTTCTTCCTTCTCATGTCAATGTTTGAGTCGATCTTATCAAATGAAAGTCGTTCTTGTCCTCATACACAATTCCAAGTTGTTCAATTTAATTATTGGCAAAATGATGAAAAGATGTCTAAACAAGTTTTAGAACGAAGGCCATCGCTTGAACACCTAGGGGCTAAACATCGTGACGAAGGCAACGACATCAACAACAACGGCGAATCCAAGACATCAAGCATGGAGAAAAATCAAGCAAAGTTTTCAAAGGGGGATCAAAAAAAAAAAAAAAAAAAGCTCGCTAGGTTGAAATCATCAAATCAACCTAGGCAAAAGTTAGAGCAAAAAAAAAAAAAATCCCCCTCAATCAAAGAAGATCAAAATCATCATCCACCAACGAAGCTACGAAGCAACAATTCCATCACGAAGAATGGAGAATCCACAAGAACTACGGTGACCTGAGCCTCTACACTGGAGGAACGTAGGCAACCTGCGGGTCCGGTCTCATGCAAGAAAGAAGATATGTTTAGCCCTAGCGCGTTATGGTGATCGGCCTTCGTCTCGAACTTGTCAAGACATCTTTGTACGATTCATTTGCCAATGAATTAATCACCAAAAAGATTGAACAACTTTCTTAGATTTGGAATCATTTCGCGTTCCTTGTCGAGTCTAGGGACTTCTATTCTTTCTGCATACTCCCAATTTCTTGCAATCAAATTGAGACTTTCCTTCTCTTCTCTCTTAAGGGCTTACTTGCCTTCACGAGTCATTCACAAAACGGTCAAATACATGAAGTCAATACTAGGGACACTTCCCTAATCAAGTCAATGTCACTCACCTTTAGTGACAAGAGGTCTCCACCGCAAAATCACATGTCTTATCTCCTCAGCTAGAGTCAATGCACACTCCCTCATTAATCGAGTCAAAATGAAGACGCAAAAGAGATGCCCGCTAGATTGAAAACCCGAAAGGGCGGTCTAGGCAAAAAACAGGGTGCGTCATAAAAAAAAATGAGAGAGTGAGAGAGAGAAGGGAAAGAGAAATGGAGATCTCCGGCCTCTAAAGAAGACAACTGCACGAGCTCTACATTGGATCTCCTCAGCAAGTCAATTCCCCACCGAGTCAACTTTGGGATTGCAAAAGGCTCGACAAGATATGGCACCATCAAAGGTTGTTTTGGGTTATTGGCATCATTCTCCAGCAGTGTGCATTTTTGGGTTCGTGAAAAGAAGGCCCGTGGTAGCCAAGACCCATCCGAGAACGAGCCCATCATAAAAGGGCACGAGGTTGCACAAATAATCCCTAGCTAGTCAATTGGCTTGGGCAACAAATAGCAACAACATGTGTCTCAGTTTTCAAAGCTTCTTCAAGTATGTGCTTCTAAAGTACGCCGAAAGGCTCCCGAGAAATGGAGTAGCTCTTGCCATGTCCTCTCATGTTTGTTCCCTCGCACGAGGATGAGTCACTCTTGCTTTGCTCAACAAATGGTGACGCCCTAGAGGCTATGTGACTCAAGGACAAGGACTTCTTTTGCTTCACTTGACAATCAATACGCCCTAGAGGCTATGTTCGAGAAAGATGTGTGAGACTATCCTCAAAGTCTCCCAAAAGGGATGTCAAAAATCCCTCTTGTCGCGTGTGCCCGTGCTCGTTCCCCCAATCAAGGATGGACCTTTCTCGCAATCAATGATGGCACTCTAAGGGCTACGGTCAAGTCTTAAAGGCTCCCTCGGCAAATAGCAATTAACTCCCCAGCAGTATCCCCAGCCGAGTCATGTGCAACATTGGAAGCTTCCTCAATTCGGCACCGAAGGTCTCAAGGGGCTTCGCAATCTACAATCTTTTGGGCTACGGCATTATAGTAATCCGAGCAAAGGGCAATATTGGGGCTTCGCGACCGACAGTCTTTTGGGCAACAATACTCGAGCAACGCAATTTGGGAGTAGTCTCCATGAAAGGGATCAAGCTTCAAAGGGTCTCTCAACACTTCAAGTCAAAGGCCTCTTGGTTTTAAATGAAGACTCCGATGTTATGAATGAAGTTGATGATTTTTGTTAGAACTCACAGCGAGATTTTGAAGGAAGTCTTAGAGAAAAGGAAAAAGATTCAATATGCTGAACTCTAATCAAAACAGGGTTATAGCGGGAAATGCCACGGCCAATCCCAATGTTTCTGCAATTCAGCACCCCCTTCTCCAAGATCAAAAGCACAAGGTGCAGCTCAGATAAAGTTGGGCCACAGCACTAGTTGCATCCGAAGATTCGTCATTAGTTCAACTCAAGAAGATTCAAGCAAGCATACTCATTTGGGACTTTATCACACCAAGACCTTATCCTCCGCGACTTCGACGGCACCGCAAGACATTTCTGCATCTTTTGACATAAGCCCTCAGCCATTTGGGTATCGACCACAATGAGGCCATTCATCTCCCCAGTAAGAGCAAGAAGAAGATCTCTATCAAAAATTCTACCAAACGGTACATCCGCTCTCAATACCGAACCGATCACAAGATAATTTGGGGCTTTACATCGAAAGGTCTTCACACTCCACCGTCTTGAAGCTCGCAAACAAGAAGTCCATGACATTTGGGGCTTTGCAATCTCTCGAGGCTTGGTATCAATAATCTACTCTTGGGATTTGCTCACGCCAACAACAAAAGGCGATTTATTTGAATGGGCTAAGAACTGATTTATCTTGGGGCTATGTAAGCCACTCAAAGTTTGGCATCAAAGGCATTCTAGGAGCTTTACAATCAGCAACCCCTTATCTCGGCATCAAATGCCTTTTGGGAGCCCCATAATCGACAAATCTCTTGGGGCTAGACATCCTTGGACACCACAGCAACAACGACAGAATTCAACAAGGCAATCCGGACTTCGATTGAACACGACTTGATCTTGGTTTGGCTTCACAAGCACACAATGGTTAAAATGGTTCACCCACGAACTAAAAAAAAAAAAAATCTTTTCCTCACATGTGTGCATATTATTTCCCTTCTAATCTAAAAAAAAAAAAATCTTTTTCTCCTTCTATGTGCAAAAGTATGTGCTTTACTTTGCCTTGCTCCATAGCTTCTTCCCCAGAGTTCTCCATCATCCTTGAACTACGCTGGTCTGATTCCCTTCAAGGGATATGTAGGCAGCCTTTGGCACGACCAACCCATCATCCAGAGTACCATCTCGCCAACCCATCATCAAGAGCGTTCTCTCATCAACATCCAAAGAATGGACATTCTCCATCAAAGCATCCTCCGCGGACATCAGAAATCCATCTCCACTCAAGCGGCAATGGTAAGTGAAGGTATGAATACATCCAATGCTTTCCTCAAAATCACACCGCACACAAGATCACTCTCTACATTCTTACTTCTCTCTCATTGCAAGGGTGTTCCAAAATCCCATCACACCACGAGCACAATTTCTCTCTCTTCATTTCACACTTCATGCATCTTCTTGCAAGAACACTTATACCTGTCAAGCACACACATAACAGGTACCACCACGAAGTCAACAACATCCGCTACTCAAGGCACTTCATCCCCACCAGAAAGTTGTAACGCCCCGGGATACGAGGTTCTACATGTAACCACGATCTCGGCAGCACTACGACTAGAAAACAGATAAACAAAACACCACTGACAATTACTTTTTACTTACGGAGTTCAAAACGTAATTTTAGACTATCTTAGCATGGAAACCATTTACAATAGTGACGACTTGCCACTACACCATAAACAAAAACAAGTGCTAGGATTTTACCAAATTACAAAAACTGCTCAGCACATACGCTGGCACCCTTTAACAAGTATACATTCATCTAATTACAATTCTACCCTAAAAGAATGGATTTACATAATCCAATACCAACCAACGTCCTCACCACATTTACCTTAATTACAAAAAGGTGCACCACCAAGATCACTTGCTAACCCGGCCTCACTGCGCGGTACTATCGCTTGCCTTCTTGCGATCTAAGGAAACAAATTGAAAAGGAACGGGGTGAGATAAAATCTCAGTAAGTTACTACTTTTAACTATATGATATGCATACATGTAAGTATGAAACAATAAATAACATCACGTATCACGTAACATCAAATAGCATACAATACGGGTAGTTATACCAACCCATTATGCAACACGTATAGCGAAAGCACACATTACAAGGGATATTTCTTGCACCTTATTCCTCCAACTCATTCATTTACCATAACTGACGATGTTGTTGCAGTCGTTGAAATCAACTCTCGTATTTGATGTAGCTTCACTATATTGATGGAGACCTGTTACCCAGTATCCCAACCCAAGAACAAATAATAGCTATCTAACTATTGTGCATGATTGCTCCAATAATTAGGGAAGCAAGACCCTTACTTTGGCCAAAAGTAAGAGCAACGGCCACAGATGCATAGGCCTACGTTTATTGCTTAGCCCCAGCTCTCACAATATGCGCAAACCTATACACCCCCGACAAGTAAACCAGCTAGACTCACATAAACTTCACACAAGCAATATTTACTTGATTTGAAATAATGGGAAACAAATCTCAAATTGGAACTAATCCAAAAGTAGTGGACTAGCCCATTTTTCTTTAATACTTTAGCATGTAATCATTCACTTACACAAGTACGCATTTAGCACATTCAGTGTCTAAAAGAATATCAACACCATCATACAATTATTGAGCTATTTCAATCACAATTAAGACCCGTACTCTTAGGTACGTACTAGACTAATACACATTAGTTCTACCCATTAATGACCAATCTTCGGAGCTACCTTGCTTACAACAAGTCCATCTAGCTATTTGAGGGAAACCCTTACGATCTAGACCAAGTCGGAACCTAAACACATTGATTCTAGGGTTCATCAGTTCTCAGGACACTGTGCGGTCGCCCTAAATGATATGTGCGGTCGCACACTTTGGTTAATTTCCAAGAACAAAACCTTTCAGAAGATTGTGCGGTCGCATACCCAAAATGGGCGACCGCACAACTCCATCGAACTACCAGGAATTTACTCCTTCCATCCTAACACTCAAACCCAACATTTTTGAATCAACCTAGTTTCAATTCAAGAACCCAGAACATACATAGAAGTGATATCAAGGTTACAAATGGTACTTGTAGTACCAATACTACTCCTTCAACTCGAATTTCACCTGCAATACACGATATCTAGCAATTATAACAATAATCACAAGAAAGGGGAAGTAGTGACTTACCCTCTCCGGAATCAAATTCGATGGGAAATGATAAGAAAAATACGGGGACGATCTACTCAAAGCCCTGATCATTTTTATGTAATTAGTTTCTACACTAGAGAAGTAATCAAGAGAAAGGAAAATCAAATGGGATCAAACTCTTACCTTCACTTCTTTGCAACCAAAGAGAGTAGAAGAAATTTAGGAAAGTGTGTGTGTGTGTGTCGTGTGCCTGAGAGAGAAAGAGATTATATTTCCAAAAATTCAACTTTCCCAACTTAACCAATTAACCCTTCAAGTTCCATATTATTCATTCTAACCCCTTAACTTTAGGTTAAGTTTTCTAACTTTTCACATATTATTACTATTATCTAACCATTTAGATAACAAAACGAAAACACAATACATCACAGAAAAAAATATAAAATATGATATATTCATATAAAATGCAATTCATTTAAATGCCATTGGGTGAGGCGTTACAAAGTGGTCAACCGTGCCCACACCCTACAAAGTCAACAACATAAGCAGATGCGGCTCCAAGTCGGCAACTCAGTCCATATCGAGACAAGCTCCCATGAGCTCCAAGTCGGCAACTCGGTCCATATCGAGACAAGCTCCCATGAGCTCCAAGTCGGCAACTCGGTCCATATCGAGACAAGCTCCCATGAGCTCCAAGTCGGCAACTCGGTCCATATCTAGACAAGCTCCCATGAGCCCCAACTCAACAACTCGGTCCATATCGAGACAAGCTCCCATGAGCTCCAATACAACACTCCAGCAAAAGTCGCTCATGCAGGGAGCGCACCTCTATCTATCGCAATTTCAAATTCCTACTTTTATGGAGTCTTTGTTTTCTTTTCTTCCTTTTTTTCTTTGTCGATGTCCTCGGCGGGTGTTTTTACATTCGTCGACGCGTTTTGCTTTGAAATCCACGTCGCCGAGGGGCTCTGTAGACACCCCGGCTTGGACCTCTCATGTCCCGATTGCATACACATTCTCTATCTTCCTCTCTTCTGTTATGTTTTGTTACTTTCCGTTAACTTTTGTTACTTTCCGTTAAGTTCTTGACTTACTCCGTTAGTATTGGATTTGACTAAGTGACAAAGTCAACCTTGAGTCTTTGTTTTTGTTGACTTTCGTGGTGTTCGTTAAGTTTCTAACTGATCTCGTTAGTTTTGGGACTTAACTGCATAACGGGGTTAACTTTTGGGCTAAAATATGGATTTCCTGAAGGTGGGACGAGCGCGCCTTTGGCCTTCTTTGTGGGACGAGCGCGCCTCCCATAGGGGGGTGGGACGTGCGCGCTTCCCACCTCCAGGATCCCAGATTTTGCCAAATTTCCCTCCTCTTCTGATTTGTAACCCCCAAAGCCATTATGTCTTGGCTTGATCCGGGGAAGGGCCATCTTTGTGACCACAAACACTTCCCTAACACCTATAAATACCTCTTCATTCCACCATGGAAAAGGAGGAGGAATTCTTGAATCAAAAACACTTTAAAACACATAAAATCCATTTTCAAAGGGTGGTCACTATAGACAATTTGGTTCTTCCCCATTCAAGCACAAGGTACAACTCTCACTTTCTCCTTCTAAACTCTTTTAATTCTCTTTGTCAAAACTCTTTACTTGTTTTCTTCATCTCTCACTTCTCTAATGAGTATGCAATCTCCATAAAAAGGGATACAACCAAAAGGCCACTTCACTATTGAAGTTTGGCCAAGGTTACATCCCAACATTCCAATCTCTATTTCAATCATTGATCATTTCTTAATGTAATGATTTAGCAATAATTCAACATGTAATTCTTAGCATAAATCAATAAATAAAACAATTCTCTTTTTATTTCCCTTTTCTTTCCCTCGTAATCGTTAGCACATTTTCATATTAATAAATAGAAGGACTTTTTAGCATTAGAACACCAATTGTAGCAAGACCCGCGTAAGCGGGGCGGAGTGGGTGTTTAAGTACTTCCCACTCCGTCACCTAACCCCCGAACCCATCTTTTCCCGAATCTCTGGTTTTGTATATAAAATTGGCTCTTTTAAGGTTTTTCTTATGTTCCTTTAAAAACATAGGTGGCGACTCTACAAAATAAAATCAATTAGACATCCTAGGATCCTTCCACCGCTCTAGCCAAGCCGTGGGCTCTCCCGGGGTATCTACAGGTCGAGATCCATCAAATAGGGGAGCCAGAGAAAGATTGGGTGGACGAGATCAGAGAATATGTCAAAAATCAAACCCTCCCTAACGATCCCGACCGGCCAAAAGTTTTGAGGAAGCAGGCCGCCAGATATACGGTCATTGATGATGTGCTTTATCGGAGGTCTTTCACCAAACCATTGCTGTGGTGTGTAAAGTCTGACACCGTCACGAACAATGTGGAGGGCATCCAGGAGCCCGAACGTTGTCCGACAAAATCAGATTCCTCGGGTATTACTGGCCAACCATGAAGAGAGATGCAGAGGACTATGTCCGTAAGTGCGATCAATGTCAGAGGTTCACCAACATTCCGAGACAGCCATCCACGGAGCAAAGATTGGTAGTCCCAACTTGGGCATTCGATATGTGGGGGATTGATCTGATTGGGCCTTACCCCAAAGCGCCCGGAGGAGCACAAATGGTAGTGGTGGCAGTAGATTACTTCACAAAATGGGTAGAAGCAAAGGCCCTGACCAGTACCACCGAAGCAAACATCATCAAATTTGTCCACGACCATATATACTGTCGTTTTGGTTTGCCGCGGGCTATCGTTTCCGATCATGGACCTCAATTTCAAAGCAAGTTTACGGCGGAATGTAGAAGACTAAACGTAGAGCATCGACAGTCCTCAGTAGCAAGACCGAAGGGGAACGGGCAGGCCGAGGCCGCTAATAAACTGCTCATGACCGCATTACACAAGAACCTGAAGGGAAGAAGCGGGCGTTGGATGGAAGAGCTCAGTACTGCCCTGTGGGTTGTCCGCACCACCACGAGAAACTCAACTGGAGAAACCCCTTTTTCTTTGACATATGGATCGGAGGCGGTCGCGCCCGTGGAAGCAGCTTTGCCCACCTACAGGGTGGCCCATTTTGAGGAGGCAAAGAATGAGGAAGCCCGGAGAAATGACTTAGACTCTCTTGAAGAAAAACGGTTGCAAGCACGGGCAAAGATGGTCAATTACAAGCAGAAAGCAAAAGTTCATCATGACAAGAGAGTAAACAAGAGGTCATTCGCCGTAGGGGACTGGGTATTAAGGAAAGTCGAAGTCACGGGAAGACAGCCCGGATATAACAAGCTCGCGCCCAACTGGGAGGGGCCATATCAGGTAGCCCGGATAATCAAAGAAGGAACTTACCGACTCCTCACCAAAGAGGGGAAGGACTTAAAGAACGCTTGGCACAGCGACCACTTGAAGAAGTACTACCCTTAAAGATTGTATTCCCCATTTTTTGTTAGAAATCCGCCTATTTTCTATTTTCTGCATTGTAATTTTGATGTACGGCTCTATGAGCGGAAAAAAGATGAAAGATCAATAATATTATGTTTGTCCCATTGAAACAAAAGATCATAGATAGATACTGAAAAGAAAAGCATGTATTCGGCAAGATATGACAAAGTGCCAAACCACCAAGGCCCCGCGCCTAAAATACTGTTGCATGAATCTTCATGCACGATGCGCGGTCATACGCCCTCGAGCTAGACCGTAAGTCCGTCGAAGGAAATACCGTTGCATGAATCTTCATGCACGATGCGCGGTCATACGCCCTCGAGCTAGACCGTAAGTCCGTCAAGGAAAATACCGTTGCATGAATCTTCATGCACGATGCGCGGTCATACGCCCTTGAGCTAGACCGTAAGCCCGTCGAAGGAAATACCGTTGCATGAATCTTCATGCACGATGCGCGGTCATACGCCCTCGAGCTAGACCGTAAGCCCGTCAAAGGAAATACCGTTGCATGAATCTTCATGCACGATGCGCGGTCATACGCCCTCGAGCTAGACCGTAATCCCGTCAAGGGAAATACCGTTGCATGAATCTTCATGCACGATGCGCGGTCATAAGCCCTCGAGCTAGACCGTAAGCCCTTCGAGGGAAATATCGTTGCAAGAATCTTCATGCACGATGCGCGGTCATACGCCCCCGAGCTAGACCATAAGCCCGCCGAGGGAAATGATCATGAATACCAGACATAGAAAGTTCAAGGCACATTTACATTAATCAGGCAAAAGGGGCCCCACAACAGGCTGGGGCCATAGCCTTGAAAAACAAAGAAGAGATACAAAAAAAAGTGATCAAGGAAAAATAAAAACTAAAACAATGATGGTAGGGCCGGAACCAGCATCGTGCCCACCATCACCCTCCATCCCATCTCCCCCATCGTCACTGGCATCTTCATCGGAGCCGCCGTCGGAATCATCAGAGCTGGAAATAAGAATAGGAGAATCCGGCCCTCCTATAGCCATTCCCGAGCCGCCTACACCAGCACCTTCAAACATCTCCTCATCCTCATCCTCACCCTCACCCTCATTCATGTCCTCGTCAGAGGATTTCCACTCAGAAGAGGAATCATCAGAGGGGGAAGTGTTGAGAGGGGGAGATTGCTCACCATTACTGTCAGTTGGGGAATCCTCCATAGGATAAGGAGGAGAAGGAGAAACTGAGGAAGAGTTATCAGAATCACAAGGATCGGGGAGAGACCCATTCGAAAAGCTATCAGAAGCCATGAAAATTGGGAAAGTGCAGAGGAATAACAAAAGGGCAGACGCTAACGTAATACCTCATGCCTTACTTATAGCCAGGGCAATACGAAAGGGCGGGAAGACAGACAGCCGCAATAAATACTGACGTGAAAGAAAAATTGGGGAAATAATGAGTAGGCAGATAGCAATAAATGCTCGGCTGTTTCAAGGCAATAAGCAAAATGACAACAAAGTACGACGGCAATAAATGTCAGAGGGATATGGGGATCAAGAGCAGAGCAAATAGATACATAACAAAACCAAGTCAAAATACAATTAAATGTTCAAGTCTGTGAAATCTAAGACTATTACAAAAAGTCCCAGGGCGCAGCCCGGTCTGATCTTCAACTGGCCGGAGGAGGATTGATTTCCACTTCTGGAACAGAAGCAGTAGAGGCGTCAGGATCAACATCCGAATTGAGTGGAACCGTCGAAGCCTCGGCAAGAGCAGAGGCAAAGGTAGAAAAAGGAAGAACCATACCTTCAACAAAGGGGCCGCCAGGGCCAAAAACCTTCTCCAGAGCCGCGGCCAAAGGGACACCATTCCCGCTCGCGGGAAACCGCAAGTCATCAATGGCGGTCAGTAGCTATGGGACCGTGACCGGGAAGACATGAGGAAGTAAAGTGCGAACGGGCTCAGGAAGATCCAGCAATTGGTCGTCCGAAAATGGCACCAAGCTGTGGCCGGAAAAGCACTCTGGGTCAGAAGGCAGTATAGAACATAAAGTGGCTATTTCCTGCGCCGTTTATTTGCCCGTGGCAGCCAAATTCCAAGCTACGGCATGAACAGCCATGTTGTATTGGTCCGTTAATATCACGGACTGTTCGCCGGACTCTTTAAACGCATCTATGCTCTTCTCCCTCTCCTCTTGCAAATCGTTGTTAAGTTGGGAAACTTCTTTAACCGCGCCCATGACCTCCGCATCTTTCTCTTTGAGCTTGGCGCGTAAGCCCTATGCGACTTTTGACCACTTACTGGCATCTTCCCTTGCCTCCATAACCTCTTTATTCCTGGTGGCAATGGTGGAAGCATCAGACTTAGCCTGGGCACTTAAGTAGAGGAGGTCATTGGCTATCTGCAAACAAGAAATAAAAAATCAGAAGGGTAAAGAATGAATGTGGGACAATTTGGAACAGAGGCAAAGAGCGAACCTCGGTGAGGGCCAGCCCGGCGTGGCCAACCGCGGTTGCGGGATTGGAGGTAGATAGGACCCTCTGTTGGTAGTCTGGAAAGTTTAATCGGCGTAGCAACCCATCACCAACATAGGCGTTATTGCTGCGGCGGCTATGCAGGTCAATCCCAAAAAGTTCGGGAGCTCGGGCGATCTTAACACCAAATTCATTTGCCCGCTCCCTATCGTCAATAAGATCTACGGGGAAGAGGGTAGCACACATCCCTCCTCGGGCGGGAGATACCACAGCAAATTCCGCTAAAGTGGGCTCGGTCCTCTGTTGTTTATCTTTCGGAGGCGGAGTGGGGTCTCCCGTTGCAGACCGCTTTCGTTGCGGTTCCGGGGTAGTCATGCCCTCATCTGGAGAAGACTGTGAATGACATGTGCCGATCAATCCTTTGCCCCTCCCAACTATATGACGGGGATTAGGGGGCAGGTTGCGAGTCAGAGCAGGCTGTGCGGCCACAGCGGCACCGGACTTATCCGTTTTATCTGTAACCGGGAGCCTGATGCCCGGAGCCTCGGTTTTATTGAGCTCGTCCCCTCTCCTTTTCTTCTCCCGTTCTAGTTGAAGCTTTGCCGCTTGCTTCTGGGCAGCCACGCTCTTTGGAGGCATTGTATCTTCGGGACCTGAAATCAAAGGGAATTTAGCACTCCCTCCAGATAGCAAAAAACAAAACGAGCACAGACGCAAAAAAGTAACGAAGAGAGACCGGTTAAGCCAGGATCAGAGCATGCATCCCCATGATTACAAAACGAACATTCAGACGCAAAAACAAAAGACTGATGGATCCTCCAATCAGGATCTCTCAGTAAGGGAACCATATCAACCCTGGGCCCGCGATCAGGAGTACGACTCGGGGCCACCCCGGCATAAATCAGGAGATCCTCATCATCTATGATGGTCTGTACATCGAAAACCTGGGGGACCACGGCTTCCACTGTCCCATCCTCCCCCATGACCTTCCTTGCGTGGCGAGCAAGATAAGACTCCATGGCCGCACTTAACTCACGGCCCTCTTCTGGATCGGGAAAGTTTTTTCGAGAAACCGAGATAGGAGATATGTTTTCAGGATGGGGGAAAGGCCAACCCAGTCGGTTCTGGATCACAAGAGGATACCTTTGCCACTGATCGAATTTGTTAGAGGCAGCAGAAAAAATCTTCTTGGAGCGCAGTTTTGTTTTCAAACTCAGGCAGCTCGCAGTTATTTGATGAGTAAAGTAAATATGGAGGGAAGACAAGGAGGGCTCAAACCCGAGGACGCGGCTAACCACGATGAAGGATACCAAGTAACGAATGGCATTGGGAGTCAGGTCCATAGGCAGACACTGAGCGAAGTTGAGGAATTCGCAAATAAACGGGTCAAGAGGGAGGCGAAGCCCATTTTCGAACTGCACTGGATAAAAGACACACGCTAAATTCTCTGCGCGGACCAAAGTAGAAGTCATTTTGGAGCCTCCCGTAGGCGATGCATACTCACCCAAACCACTCACGAGATAAATCTCTGGGTCGACGTGATACTGGGACCGGAACTCATCGTCAGAATCGCCCTCGCCTTCATCTGCTAAGGCCGCACCTGAGGTAGACGCCCCCATCTGACTGACCGCACGGTTATCCGGCCCTTCGGGGAAGGAGCTCATTATCTTGACCGGCGAGCGCCTCAAACTCAACTTTCGAACAGCATCAGGGGCCAACCTCTCATCTGGCCCGCGAGAGTCCGTGGGAGTCTCGGAGGACACGGGCTCGTCGATAAGCCCACGACCAATGTTGATCTCCTCACCGACATCCGAAGCATGATATTCCAACAAAAAACTCTCACCCTCAACGATCGGCTCCAATGCCTCGTCGCCGCTGGACAGTTCCACCACGCCCGGGGCCGCCGAAATATCCTGTGCTTGCTCGGCGATGGGCAAGTCATCATTCAACGGGGTATCCATCCAAGTCAAGGGATTCGGTCCAGTCGAGGACACACGGTCTCCGCCCTGCCTCACTAATCGCCTAGCGTTCCCGGCCATATCTACATTATCAGGGAATCGAGTTAAAACGGCCCTAACAAAAGTGCCCAGTTGATCCTCACCCCCAGAACTCTCACCCTCTCTGAATCATAATGAACCCGAGGACCTGTCTCCTACAGCAGGGGTAGAATCCAGGAATCCCAGTCATAGACTACCCCTATGGTCTTGAAAGCATCCAAGGAAAGCCTTTTCCAGGCATTTATCAGATACCGGTAAATCCCTCCCGTTCGTCGACAACAACCAAAAAGGTCAGGACGGAGATTGCGCCCCAGGTCCAGTTCGTCCATTATCCCTGTTAAAAAGAAATAAATGGTCCCGAAAATTCTGAGAAAATCAAGGACCCGAGGTTCCTGAAAAAGGGCTAGTTATTTAGTCAAAAACCTAAGGACTCTTTCCCCGAGTCCGAAGAACCAGTGCCTAGGGCTTACCCTAAAAGACAGCAAGGAAGGTCTCTAAATACCTAGAACGGACGAACCAAGAAATTAACGACAAGCTAAAGAAAATAGAAACACTACCTGTGTGATCGATTGGGAGAAAAAGCGCTGAAAGTAGAATCACGAAGTCTTGCAAGCAGAGGCGGTAAAGGAAAGCAAAGGCAAGTATCCTGAAAATGGCAAAAGTGTTTGAACGAAGCCAGTTAGGGTTATTTATACCCCCAAAGCTGGTCGGGTTTTATCCAAGATCCGGTTTGAACCAGCATGCGCCCCGAAAATGAAGAGGCAGGAACCAGCTTTTTCGAACTTCAATGACGGTTCGCATTTAATGAGCGTGTTCCTGGTCACGTCAAGGGTCTGGCAGCTACGCCACTAGCCTGACATGAGGGGCCCACTGTCCTATCGTCAACCACCATCGTGAGACTCCCGTCCCATGATATTCCGTGTCCGTATTTACTGCGGTTTGCCCGGACCGAGCCATGGAAATATAACTTCTCGCGCCGCTCATAAATAAGCCAACCCTCGGAGTTAGGGGCCACTGATGAGACCGAGCGTCACAAACCGGACCGGACCCCGTTCAAAGCCAGTACAAACGAGTTCGACTACACCGAACTGGATCAGCCCGCAAGCGAGTAAACCAGGGAACATCGGGCTCCCCGATGTCCATGACCGAGACGGCTCTGCC
Source organism: Campanula takesimana (assembly GCA_026119855.1). Lineage (NCBI taxonomy): Eukaryota > Viridiplantae > Streptophyta > Magnoliopsida > Asterales > Campanulaceae > Campanula > Campanula takesimana. The sequence goes on from JAOWBW010000069.1 coordinate 2,114,217, forward strand.
TCCCGCTATCCTAAGGGTCCCGTGTTGATCACTCAACCTCATGCCCGGAGCCCACAGTATCCAGCTGTCACAGACTGTCACGACCCGAAATCTAGGCTCTATTTTATTAGTAATAAATAATTATTATTTATTTATTTGCTTATTTATTTATTTAAATTATTATTTATTTAAATATTTATGTGTGCATTTTATGCGTTATAATAATTTATGCCTAGCATTTTATTTGGGTTAGTGTTGTATTGTTGGGTCTTAATTGTAGTAGGGAGTGCAAGTATTTGTGTGTAGTGTAGAGGAGGGGGCCTAAGTGTAAATTCTTTAAATCATTTTAACTACTCCCTCCCTACTCCTCATCTTCTCCCTACTCTTCCCCTTCTCCCTCACCCTCACCATCTCTCCCAGCTCATCTCTCTCTCTTCAAAAGAAAAAGGGTAAGTTTTTCTCTTTCACTTCTCTCTACATTTTCATCATCTTCCTCTTGTTATTTCTCATTTCTTAAAACTTGAAACTTGTTTAGATCGTCGATAGGATCGCGTAGAATCAAAAATATTTGAAATCCGTCAACTTTGAGAAAATCCAAGTAAGTTGCTTTTCCCCCATTTTTATGCTAAAATGTCCATATCATGTTTATATAATGCTTGATGTGTTATATTTGAAGTTTGGTTGAGTTTAGAATTTATTTGGAATTTATTTGAGTTTTTTTTTACTAAAATGGTGATTCTATGAATGTTGGGATTCAATCTTGATCTTGGGTGATAAATGGTGTTATTTGGGTCCCCATCCTAGTTATAAGTTGTTTTGGTACATTTTGGAACTTGTTGAAGGAGTGATTTTGAGTATTTTGTGTTTTGGTGGATTTTGGGTCGAAATTGTAAGAACCCAGCTCTGTTTTCCCGGCCTTGAAACCAGACCAGGCGCCCGCCTGGGTCTGACCAGGCGCCCGCCCGCAACCCCTTTTCCAGCGGCCAAACCTTCTGGGCAAATGAGCGCCCGCCTGCCCCTGCCCGAGCGCCCGCCTGCTTGGAAATTTTGCCCTTTTTGCTTGTTTAAACTAAATGGCTTACCTAGTTTAGGGTTCCTTCTTCTAATTAACTTAAGATAACACCGTGGAACACTTTATTAAGTGGAATTGATTATTTTATGAATAAAAATGTTATGGAATTTGATTAAATATCATTTTTGAGAATGTGGTCCATCCTTGTTGTGTTGTTTGGATTGGTTTACCTTTGTGGTAATTTATTTGGATTGGTTCCCTACTTTGGAACCCTAAGTTGCTTAATTAAGCTAGTATTTATTACTTAGCATTTATTTGAAAGCCCAGCTGGCATATTTGTTGCATCGGGCGATGGGAAAGATTATAATGGCAAAGCCAAGTCCATTATAATGTTGACCATTGTTTGCCCTTATTTTACCCCTTTTCCAGATTGGTCTTGGAAGAGATAAGTTAGCTTCCTTTGTGAATGTATCTATCTACCGAGCATGACTTTGTGGCATGGCTCTTGTCCTTTGTGACACTCTTATGGTTATTGTTCCGGTACCGGGGGTTTTCTCTTCGGCTTTCATGCTATTATGAAGATGTGATTAGTTGATTATTGAAGCTGCGCAGCGATCCTTTATTTGGATGTACCGGTTTGGAAACCTTGGCTAATATCCTTTGTTATGTGTTTATTTCCGCTGCTATTTATTATCTGATAATTGCTATGTTATATGAGATATGGATGTTGTTATTACTTATTGTATCATAACATGTCATGTAGTTGCATTAGTAACTTATTGAGATTTATCTCACCCCCTTTCTTTTATCCTTGTTTTTCCTTAAGCCCCCCCAGGTGCTAAGGATTAGTCTCGCTGATCACGAGAAAGAGGACGTCGAGTGTGGATACATTCTTTTGGGGAAAGTTGTTATAGGTTGGTTTACATTATATAAATGTGTAACCTTTTTGGGATAGTTGTACCAAACAATGACGTCATTAAGAACTGTACATTTATATTCTGTTGAGCATAAACTTGTGGAAGTTTATGATAGTTGTATTTGGTTATTATCAAACTCGGATTTGTAAAACTTTGGATCATCACCTTTTGGTATCAAATGAAATTTTTAACTTCGGTATTTCACAATTTTGGTTTTAAGTCGACGTCCAGCTCGCGATCTCGGGCCCGCGGGGTTCGGGGTCGCGACACAGACGTACAACTGACGTTAACTGTTCGTACCTGACATAGACATGCCCATCCGGGTCAAATTACCCGGAGAACCGGCGGGTAACGAACCGGATAATAACTGGTAAATCGGCGAATCATGAACCGGAATTTAAAATGTGAACCGTGAACCGACGGTTCACGGTTAACTATGGGTTACCCTCTGAAAACCGGCGGATAAACCGGCGGGTCATGAACCGGCGGTTAAACCGGCGGGTCATGAACCGGCGGTTAAACCGGCGGGTCATGAACCGGCGGGTTATCCGGATATTTATTTATTTATTTATTTATTTATTTAAGTCACCCGGCGAAATGGACTGGAGTATTACTGTCAATCTCTCACACGTGATGTTGCTACGGTTTGGTTGTCCTACTCCATGTAATTTTTATTTGAATTAATAAAATTGAAAGGGTGTCGTCCCCTTTTTTTCTATACATTGTATTTCTTGAGTTTTTTTTATGCAAAAAACAATAAAAAAAAAAAAAAAAAGTTCATTTTTTTATAAAATTTGCATGAAAACATGTTTTTAAAGATTTCTGTAAAATAATAATAATAATAATAATAATAATAATAATAATAATAATAATAATAAGGTCAGAAATGCACTTTTTATACCTTCTGTCCAAAAAAAAAAAGGAAAAAAAGAAGAAGAAAGAAACAACTAAACAAGGCATGCCCAATTTGGGCCGCCCAAGCCCAACCTTCCATTCTTCCAAGACCAGCGCCCGCCAGCCAGCTCCTCCAGGCTCCAGCGCTAGCGGCCCAGTCGGCCCGTCCAAGTCCAAGTCTGAAAAAAAAAATAAAAAAAAATGAACGAACCGGGATGAACCGTGAACCGGAACCGTGAACCGTCTATATACGGTTTATAGAGGTTTATGATTTTTCGTGCTTTGATGATAAATTGATCGATTCGTTGTCTAGGGATTCTATAATTGAGATCTCCAACATGTTGAAATCGAAAATTGATGCGGCAAGAAACCGAGACGAGTTCTTGAAGAAGAAGAAGAAGAAGAAGACCGTTAGAAACGAGGGTTTTCAACAGTTCAATCCCATCCCCAATTTCGAACCGAATCTATTCAACGGAAACCCTAATTTCGACCCCAAATTCTACTTTCCCCAATTGCAGTCGACTTTAATTAGTGTTCCTGATTCTTACTTTGGTCAGGAACAATTTGGTGCAATAGGTTTGGGAAACAACTGGGATTCAAATTTCAACCCTACTATTGGACCGTAGTATTATAGTATAGTATTAGTAAAATAGTAGGGTTGAAATTTGAAATTGAAATGCTTTGCTTTTAAGTTTTTACCTTTTTTTTTTTTTTTCTATTTCTTTCTACTATCTAATATCTACTATTAATAAAATTATTTTACAAGTGATTTATTTTTTTAAAAAAATAAACCTAAATCAACATTATATTGAAAAACAAACAAAGAAAAAAATAAAACAAATGATAGTATATAAAAGAAAAAAGGGACGGTACCCTTTAAATTTTATTAATTAAAGGCAAATTTACAATGAGGGGGACAACCAACCTTGCCCTTTTATAATTAAGGGAGGACATTAGGAGCCTTTACCTCTTTTTATTACAAATATTTATCTAAATTCTAACCTATAAAAAGAAAATGCAATAACAATTAAATAAATTACATTTTACTTACCTTAATCGCTTCCCGATTTAGTCTCATCAAAGTACTCGTCTAAAACATATTTTGGCGCCTCATCTTGCGTTCTTTTTTCCGCTCTAACCCAATCATTCAACAAATTACAAGCTTCGAAACTATCGGATGATAAATTGTGACGATTATGCTCAATATTCCCACCAATGCTAAACGCTTGCTCCACCGAAACCGTTGATGCGGGACAAGCAAGTACTTCTTTTGCAATTCTAGCAACGATAGGAATTTTTTTGCTTTGCTTGCCCACCAATTTAAAATATCAAAATCATCTTCATCTTCAAAGTCAACGGTTAAATATTTATCAAATTCTCCATTAGCACCGGTAGTACGAGATCGTCCACTAGTTCCATAGTAGTTTTTAACAAATGATGGTCGTGCTTGTGATGAAGTGGTGGTAGAGGAAGGTTGAATATGAGTAGTAGTAGCACTTGGAGTTGGAGTAGCATCACCATATATTGACTTGTATTCTACAAAAATTTCTAAAAATGCTTGTCTAACATTAGCAACTTTTTGACCAACATTAGGAAAATTGGGATCAATTAACAAATAAAAGTTTGAATAATAATATTCCAAAAAAGTTGTTAAACCCGCCTCTCTAACTCTAGGATCTAATAACTTAGCAATTAAAAAAAGATCGGGGATGTCAAGCAAATATTTAACCCACTTTGATCGCATTCTTAAAACCGCTTCTTTAAGAAATATATCATTTTGAAACTCAGAAAATACACTAGAAATTTCTAGACAATGATCAAGAACTAAATTAGAAGTGGGGTAATACGTACCGGATAACGCCGTGGTTGCAATCTCGAATTTCGTCAACAAATTCATCATAGTCTCACATTCATCCCATTGTTGAGTATATAAATTTGCACAATAGTTAATGGATCCCAAGAACATGCAAATTTCATTTCTCCAATTCCAAGTTTCTTGTAATACATGAAGGGTAGAATTCCATCGCGTTGGAACATCCGTTGGGAATTTTTTTTGTCTTTTCCCTTGACTTGTGCAATAATGCCTCCATTGCCTTGTGATTTTTGAATTTTTCATAATAGTATGAACCGCATCTTTAATTAAAGTAATAGAAGTATCCAAAGCACGCAAACCATCTTGGACACACAAGTTTAAAATATGACACAAGCATCTAATATGAAAAAATCGACCACCTAGTGATGGTTTACAAACTAAAATTAATTCGGACAAACTAGCGGTATTAGCACTAGCATTATCAAAAGACATTGAAAAAACCTTTTCAACTAGATTATATTCTTTCAAAATTATTTGTAACATATGAGCTATATTATGCGCGGTATGTGCCTCATCAAATATTCGATATGCAAGTAATCTCTTTTGAATTCTCCAAGAATCATCTATCCAATGGCATGTTACACCCATATAAAAATGTCTTATTTTGCTATCGCTCCATATGTCAGAACAAATAGAAACCTTAGATGACAAATGACCAAATGTCTCAAATAAAGCATATTTCATTTCTGCTACTAAACTTTTAACATCACGAGTGAGGGTTGTACGAGCTACTTTCGTAGCGGAGGGATTAAGAGAAAGCTTAATTAATTGTTCATAGTCTTCGTTATCGGGAAAACTAAAGGGAAGGGATTGCGCACAAACAAATTTAGCCATTTGTTTCCTATGGTTTAAATGATCATATGAAAATAAATTAGAAGAAGTTTGAGAACACGTACCTTGATTGGGTTGTTGCACAAATCCTTGCAATTGTGCTTGCTTCGAATCTATGCCATATTCTCCGGGATGATGGTTTCTTGTATGTCGATCCATAGTACCGTATCCACCCCCTTTAGAGAATGGAAAAGTTGTTTCACTCCCCTTTGGACAATAGTTGCATATCGCCGTGAAATTCCTACCCGTGCCATCATTGATGAGTATTTTTCTGTAGTGTTTCGTGAAAATTGCGGATTCTTGTCTTTTGGCTTTAGGAGGTCTCGGGATATTACTTCCCTTACGACGACGCCCTCCCATTGCTATCGCTTCCATATTATTGGCATCACTTTCTTCAGTATTTGGAGTTGAACTTGTACCATCTTCAAATGGTGGTGGTGGTGACGGTGCAAAATTTGGAACTTCTTCTAGCACTTCGTCGCCTTCATTCCATTCCCCCCACAAATTTTCATTTGCTCCCGCAGCTCCCCCTTCAAAATAGAGACCTTCGGGATCAACAAATGATGGTCGTGGTTGATCAACAAATGATGGTCGTGGTTGATCAACAAGTGATGGTCGTGGTCGATCAACACATGATCGTCGTGATGGATCAACAAGTGATGGTCGTTGTGGATCAACACATGATCGTCGTGGTGGATCAACAAATGATGGTCGTGGTGGTGCTTGGGGTTGGGGTGATGAAGATGAGACTTTCTCCTTACCGGATTTACTCTTGTTGCTTGTTAATTTTTTAAGGAAATTACTCATGATGGAAAAAAGATGTTGTAGAGAGAAATGAAGATGAAAGGAACTAAGGTTGAAAGTCTTGAATCAGATTATTTTTGTTTGAGAGAGTTGAGAGAGATAACTGAGTTTTGATGAAGTAATTTATTTTGAGAGGGAAATAGTATTTATAGTTAGGAAATTTAATTAGGATAACAAAAACTTTTTTTTTTTTTTTTTTTTTTTTTTTTAAGTTTGAAAATCGTCAAAAACGCAGTTAAAACGGCTATATTTGGTCAAACTTCCGTTAGTTAACGAAAATAAACGGGCATAAGTTAAATTTCCAACGGATCCATTCATACTTTAAATTTAAAAAGGGGTTTGGATTGGATTGGACTTAAAGTAAAGCCATCAAACCAAAACAAGACTGCCACCACACCACACACACTAGGCCCACTCCACACTCCACTCGGCACTCACTACTCACTGACTGTCCCTCGGCTCCCAGTCCCAGGCTCCCACTGCCCCCACTGACACAACCACGCCTAGCTAGCAAGTAGATAGGTAGGTGGCACATCCCCCCATGCCGCATGCCAGAGCCAGCACATAGCCGTTTGAAGTTTGAACTTTTGAGTGTTTGACACTTTGACTTGAATGGAAATGTGGACTGGATGTCCGGTTCCTGACCGGTTTTTCGAACCGGTTCACCGGTTCCGGTTCACGGTTCACGGTTCCGGTTCGAAGAACCGGCGGTTCACCGGTTTTGGTACCCCTGACCCTGAACCGGACCGGATGACTCACGGTTCCGGTTACTCCGGTTCCGGTTTTCTCCCCGGTTTGCTCCGGTTCCGGGCTTTTCCGGTCCGGTTTTCCGGTTCCGGTCCGGTTCCGGTCCGGTTTGGCCATCCCTACCCCCAATGCGTCCCCAGATCTGAATCTAGATTTTATTAAATCTCTGGCCGTCCCTTCCGACGACTTCAACATCTCCCCGTGCTCAAACGTCATCCCCCTCCAATCCGACAGGTGACTATAAATTTCAAGCCATACGACTTCCGTCCTCCGGCTAAAGTCCGGTAATTTGTATAACTCCCTCTTTCCCATTTCGTCAATTTTTTAAAGCATATTTCATCTGAAAAATATAGTCGGCCGCTCATATTACTGCAATAATTTATGGTCTCCTCTTTACTCTTTGTCTAGTTCTCAATTCTCAACTCAACTCAGAAATCCCTAAATTTCCCAAAAAATTAGGGTTTCAACCTTTCAGAATCAGAAACCTTTTTTTTTTCTCTTTAATTTCATTGATATGTTATCGAAAAATACAGTATTGTAAATGTAAAATCAATGCCACTGGAAGAAATTTAGTTTCATCATTGGTGGGCTTTTGTGTCTGTTACAAATTTTGATTACGTTTTTATGTGAAACAGAGCTTATGATAACTTAGTAACTCTGATTTGATACTTTTAGTGTACTAATGACTCATATGTCTGAACTAGAGCATACTTTTCACTTGTGATATTGTTTGGTTAATATTTTGTTTTGGAACAAATCTATGTGAGAAATATAATTACTGGGTATTAGCCTTTTTAAGACTTTTTGATTCTCTGTGTTTTATGCTCCCTCCATCTCAAAGTTCATTTATAGTAACGACAAAAAAAAAAAAAAAAAAAAAAAGAATATCATTTTGGGATGGTGGGAGAGTATAATATAAGTGGGTAGCTTTACATCCTTTATTGAGCCTGAAACTATTTTATTGGATTGTGAGTGTTATAGTACTTTATTTTTAAATCCTCTGCACATATTTTAGTACTAACAAAAATAAACATTGAACTTTTGTTCAAAATTCTGTTTGAATCTTGTGTTAGACTTCTCTTGTAAATCAAAATTGAAGTGTTCAAATCTCAAGATTGTAGAGTTCAAGTTTCTGACTTGGCTGCTTGGCTCTAATCCACTCCTCTGCACATATTTTAGTACTAACAAGGATGTTAGATGGGACAAGTAAATAAGAGATGCCATATGATGTGATAGCATCTTATGTTTTGGTTGGGACATTACATTTCCAGATAGATCACTGGTAGGTAGACCCAAGCATAGTTGGACCTTCACTCATGTTTGTTTTCTGGATTTATCCAAAATTTTCTAGCAGAAGATAAATATTTTTCAAGTGAAAACGTAAGATGGAAAGGAAACCATAATCAAAAGTCCAATTCAATTTATTAGGAGATCATTTTGGTTTTAGCTCAGGGTAAGGGATTTACCAACAGAGTGACACAAAGAAAGATCTCCCTCCATCATCAAAGCTTGGCAAATGTATGTAGGTTTTCTTTTCTGGCTTTGTGCCGACATTAAATCATCAGACAAAAGCACTGCAGAGTTCCACGTAGCAACATAGTCCAAACCAAGACGTGACTTTTCTGCAATTCCTGCCACAAGCAAATTATTTCTTCTTTTTTATCCAATCATTTAATACTATACCTTCATCCATCAATCATTAAGTTCAAAGCAAAAGCAGGAAAAAGAAAAGAAATTTAAACAGCTATCCCAGGTTAAACAGAGTAACTCCTCAATATGTGATTTAATGCAAGTCCGAAAATCATGTAATGTGAAGGATAAGTTACCTGCCTTCAATCCAACAGTATGAATACTAACGAACGACTAGGTCTGGAATATGGATCAGTAAAAACTTCCAGTGTCCTTTATTGTTTCAGAAAAGCAAAGGGAGATCTAAGTTATAAAATTAGCGATAAGCATTTGACCAATATAGACAAAGTTGGAGTTGCAGTAAAAGACTAATACTACAGTAATTATGGGATGTATTATATTAGTGTACTTGGAGGAGTTGGTCGAAATTACAAAAATTATTGGGAGTGCTTGAGATAGTTATGTAACATCAACAAGCGTATCTGGATAACTTGCCAGCATTATCCTCAGAGAGAGTATTGGGCATTTCTTGCAAGAGATAGCCACTTTTATCACATTCATTTACCATTTTTTTTTTAAAAAAAAAATACATAGCCAAATAAGAAGTTATAAATGATCACTTCCTAATTCCCCCATGGAGTATGCTTTTATCTTCTAAAATTCCCCTGCAATAAAAAACAGCACAGATGTTAGATGTTTTGATTTGATACCATCAAATGATCTCAGTTGAGATTGTACTTGTTAAATCAATAGAGACTGTGAATGTCATCGTCAAAGAGAGTTAAAGCATTTGCTACTATTAGTAAATCATTTTCCTTAAATCACATTCTTTGTCTCAACACCATGAATCACCAACAATTGACATTACGCATAGGTTCTAAATCAATCTAGGCAGGCAGAGTCAAATGGAGGATTAGGTTAACCAAGTTCCGAGATTGGTGGAATATATACAAAGCAATTTGCATATAAAATTACAATTGCAGTCCTAAAAAATAACTACAGTTATCAACTCACCATGAGCAATAGCTCCAACACCCTCATCCATAGCTTCCTTAGTTGCAAAAACCTTAGAAACAAGCCCCAATTCCTTTGCCTCCAACCCTGAAAACCGTCAAAGCCAACTCCATAGCATTACCAAATCCAACAACCGCCGGCAACCTCTGGAGTGTCCCAACGTCCGCCCACATGGCCAAATCAACCGAGAAAAACGCATCCTCCGTACACTACCTAAGCAGTAATCAAATCAACTCCGTCGCCAATACAAACCCCATGGACAGCCGCAATGACCGGTTTCCGGCACTTCTCAACAATCTTGCATAGACTTAATCACTCTTCGTGAACGCTCCCCAGTTCGGCCGCGGTCAGATGAGCTGACATCCTGAGCAAGTGAATGCATGTATTTGAGATCCACTCCGACGCAAAAGTGAGCGCCGTACTTTCCGGCGAGGACTATTACAGCGACGTCGGAGTTTTGATCGAGCGACGATAGAGCTAGGGGGAATTCGGTCCAAAAGGCTTGAGGTAAAGGTAAAGCGTTTCGGACGGAGGGGCGATTGAGGCTTAGATAAACGACCGGCGAAGTGGGGGGTTTTCCGTACTACCTCGATAGTGGTGTATTTCTCCATTTTCGTTAATTAGCATGTGATGGTAGTGACGATTAAGCTGGCTACAACATTAGCTTGCCAAATTTCAACATATGTGTACTAGAAACTTGAATTAGACATCTTCAATCCCTTACAAATTTACAGCTACAACATTAGCTTACCTTTTGAATCGGGTGGTGTTGTTCATTCACCATTAAAATTATTACTAGTTTAGTAAATGCATAAAATTTTGAATGGTAAACACCTTAAAACACAATTACAGGTAAACTCAATAATTTTATAGGCGTGAATAACAACACCCTTTTGAATCTCAATTCAAAAATCTTTTACTTATTATTTTCCGCCAAAATCTAATAATTTGGGAAAATTAGTTTTTATAAATGTGCGGTGACATTTTGTAAATAAATAGAATTTCTTTTAAAACCCACTGTAGCATTTTTATAATTTAAGTGACATTTCTTTTATAACGCATTGAACAAGCTGGCATACTCAAAACACAAACACTAATACTCTTTTACATGAGCATTGGCACTCTTGTACACCAACACTGACATTCTTTTACACCAACAATGACACTTTCTTATACTAACACTAACACTGACACATTATAAGTTTTAGAGGTGTAAATGATTCGGTTTAACTTCGTTTAGGCAAATTTAGAAGTTAAACCGCTAATAATCGGTTTGAAGAAATTCCAAACCGAGCTAAACCTTTAAAAAAAAAAATCAGACTAAGGTAAACCAAATCGCCACGATTTCAATTCAGACCATAATCCATGCCACGATGCAGACCAGATAAATTGAATTTCTTTGAGTTTGATTAAATGCTTAAATGTTCATGATCCATATCACAGTACATCAATTATTATTCCTCTTGTTTCTTATGTGTTTTCTTAAATGATGGAGCTACCAATCCATATCAAAAAATAAATGCACGACCAAACATCCATTCCAATAACTGACCTTAATATTAGTCTGACTGACGGACGAAAATGCTCCAACCAAAAAAAAAAAAAAAAAAAAAATGATTCGGTACTCCGAAAGCAACCGATCATACATGCTTAGAGTAAACTCCTTTGTTAAATTATTAACATTCGTTAAAATAAATTAATGCTCGTTAGAAAAAATAACGTGTGTTAGAAAAAGTTAACAACTGAATAGTAAATTGGTCAATTTTGCTTATGAAACTATAGTATGCATCATACATTTGTTGTTTCAGTAGTACGAGTGTCAAATTGATGTTGGAGCCATAGTACGAGGGGCAGAAAAGCCGTTTACTCTACATACTTAACAGCTGTCTGGCCAATATATCAATGGCTAGTTGAAGCCTGCCTGACCAAGTAGACCACTTTTAACTCGTTAAACATAACCGTACCGGAAATAGAATCCATGACTGGCAACCGTCTAGAAATGCTAGCCATACTTGCTCATATCTTCGATCTGAAGAATGACTATTCTTCAATCAGGATTGCAACCATTCACATTAATTCATTTGAAAGCTCAATGAAAATCCCAACACTCCAAACTAATTAGTTTGATAATAATAATAAAAAATTACTGCCCAATTATGTTCCTAAATGAGTAAACCGAAGGTAATAATAAGAGTTTGCAAGGAAACATAATTGAATCAGTTTCAACAGCATATCCCTACATTTTCTACAGACTTGACAACAAAATTGACATGTCATCATCCATCATTTAATGTACGGTAACGCTTGTCGGTAATATTACCAGGAAACATCCACTAGTGCTAACATGCTATCTTATCATGCATGAAGGTACTAGATATCGTTACACACAATTCTAGAACAAGATCGGATGGCTAGAAACTACCACTTCCTCATTGCCACAAAAATCTGTATTAGCTTCTACTCTCCAGAAAGCTCCCAAAAATGTGTCAAATAAAGCAACAACGATGTTACATGGGACAAGTAAATATGACAATGGCATATGATGTGATAGCATCTTATTTTCCAATTGGGACATTTCCAGATAGATCTCTGGTAGACCCAAGACACTCACTCAAGAATGGCCTTAAGCCAGTCGGGCCAGCCAGTTTTATCCAATTTTTTCAGCAGAAGATAGAGATTTTCAAGCAAAAATGTACAATGGGAAAGCAGAAGCAAAAGTCAAATTCCATTTATTATGTAATCATTTTAGTTTTAGCAGACAAGTGAATATATATTCGTTATACAACAAAGGGTACGGGGGTAGCTTGGAGTAGGGGGTATACCAGTTTAGTCCCACCAAGATATCCATCATCAAAGCTTGGCAAATGTAGGTTTTCTCTTCTGGTTTTGTGCCGACATTACCTCAGTTAAATCATCAGACAAAAGCACTGAAGAGTTCCACGTAGCAACATAGTCCAAACCTTGACTCACACTCATGTCTCTACTCCTAAGCAACACTGCTTTCGTACCAATCACACCCAGACGAGACTTTTCTGCAATCCCTGCCACAACCAAAAACAATGTTTCCTTGAGTTATATAAAGTCAAAATCCAGCAAATCATTTGTTCTACTTTATACAAACAGTTACTACTATACATGTTTTGCCTTGTCCATCAATTAGTAAGTTCATAGCAAAAGCAGGAAAAAGAAAAGAAATTTGAGCATGACATACAGAGCTTATCCAGACTGTACAGAGTAATTCCTCAATTTGTGATAATATATTAGTCTAAAAATCATGTTATAACAAAGACATCTGAATCTACAATTGCAGTTATATACGCAAATTCTTCATTTGTAAAATTATTAGCCATAACACATACTGTAGGAAATAGAAGACGGTGAACCCATCAACAGGGGCAGGTTTGGGTTCATTCTTTGGTTGGGGTGAAATAAGACACCTGCCCTCAATCTAACAGAAAATTTTTAGCTATTATTGATGAAACAATGGGTAGTGAGACTAAAACTAACAACTATGTACTCCCTCCGTCCCAATTTAAAGTTCCTAGTTTGACTTTGCACGGAGATTAAGAAAAAGTAAATGTTGTGAGTATGAAAAAGTAAAGTGGGAGAGAGAAAGTGGGTAGGGAGTTTTTGTTGTGAGAATGACAAGTGGGTCCCACTTTCCATTTTAGGTAATAAAGCAAAGTAAGAACCTTAAATTGGGACAGACTAAAAAGGAAAGTAAGAACCTTAAAGCGGGACAAAGGGAGTATGTAATATTGATTGGTAATTTACACTTCCAGAGTCCTTTATACTCCCTCCGTCCTTAAATGATCTTCTCATTTGACTATTCAAACTTTTTAAGGATATGAATACATGTTTCACAAACCATGTTGTGTTTATGCACATTTAAGCCCAAATTGTAGAAATGGGAAGAACTTTTGGGGACAATGAAAAATGGCAAATGAGAACATCATTTCGGGACAGAGTGAGCATCTTATATTATATTCCGTTTTCTTTTACAATCCTCTACCCATCAGAAAAAGCAAATGGAGATTTTAGCTATTGAATTAGCCATAAGCCACTCAATATGACCAACATGGACAAAGTTGGAATTGCAGTGAAATTGGAGTTAGTGTGTCCAACATTTGATACTCTTTCATAGATTCCCCACTCACTGAGCAATAGATTAAACTTAATAGCAGTCTGATGGAGATGTCATATTTGGTAACCTCTCCTTTCAATACAAAGAGTTCACTTTTAAAAAATACCAATAATAATTAAGGGGTATATTAGTGTCCTTGCAGTTAGTCAAAATTACAAAAATAACTGAGAGTGCTTGAGATAGTTATGTAACATGTCTAAGCCAGCGTTGAAAGATACCTAAAGATAAAGGCATAATTTTCAAAAATAAATGCTCTATGGAGAGCATCAGAAAACAGAATTATGGACCCTTGATATGGAACGTTGGGCACTGTTATGAGGCAGTGCACCAGACAAAGTAGACCCCATTAAACATAACTGAGCATTCATAAGTTTTGTCCTATGCTTCATTGCAGCTCAAATTACTTTTTTCTACCCGGAAGATTTTCTCTCCGTATTTGCCAATACCAGAAGGACTATACTATTCAATCAGAATTAAATCAATTCATATAAATATGATAACAGGCTAGGATGACCAGAAGATAGCAAACTAATCTCTTTGATAATTACAGGCACCAAGCAAGTGCAATGATGAATATTATAGGATAGAATTCGTTTGCACAGATGATAGAGAATGATGCAGATTGCAGGAGCAGAAACAGTCATACATATGAAAAATTAATTACAACATCTTCCTTAAACATAGAATCTGCAAGTAACATCATTATGATACAGCTATTACCGCCAACCACATTAAAATCGGTTCTCAATCAGAAGAGTACAACATGCAATAAATGCACAACCTGCAATCACATAGTGAGTTCCAGAAAAGCCACGGCAAAACACAATTAGTAAATGGACCAAGTACATCATATGAGGTCATAAAATAATGTTGAACAGACAGCATATACATTGAAAAAATGTGTACAACTTCCTTCTCAGTTGCATCAGTTTTACCACAATACTTTGCAGTTACACCAGTAGAAACACAATCACAGCACAGACACACGCATCAACAAGTAAACCCTCCCCCCGCCCCCACCCCAAAAAAAAAAAAAAAAATAGACTGATGAGAAGTCACCAATCAACAATTAGAGAGATTGGAATGATGAATCAAGAGGAGCTCAGCTGACAAAGTCAATTACCAAAGTCAAGCCATGTCTTCTGTTTAACAATCAGAAAGATATTGAAACCATGAAGTCAAGGCCATGTACGTTTTATGTAGGAAGTTCATGCCCAAATACTAAGGACATTGGAGAACCTTGCCGGGACAAGAAATGCATGTACCTTTTTCTTTGACATATGATGGGAGATTTATTTGACAATAAAAGACAAACAGTCTTCATCCCTTTGGAGGGGAAAATGATATAAAAAAACGCATGTACAAAAAGGTTCTCAATATATATGCACGGAAAATGGTAGATTTAAGGAACCTTGGTAAAAGGCATGGCTGCCTTCATTCCACTCACAGAGGTATATAAAGATTAAAATACTTCCCCCATAAATACTCTTATTTTCAAGGATCAAATGATCATCTTAATTTCACATTAGAAAGCCGTGATAATAACTAGTTTAATTCTTCAGTAAATATACCAAAATAACGTAGGCCATGAATTCCAGCGAATTGGTTTAACTATAAAAAGATCACTCTTCCAAGAAAAAGAAAAAACAGGAACATAACATTTGTTCATCTATTTCCTAAGGTTCTTGCACTTCTAATTTTACCTTTATATCCCGAATCAAGAATTGTATACTCAGGATAACAATCAATGGTACCAGTGGCGAAGCCACGTTGTGCTAATGGGGGTCATTTGACCCTTTTTGATTTTGGAGCTATGTCATCTTTTACCACCTTTGATTCAGGAAAAAAAAAAAAAAAAAACCATTTTTACCACTAAAAACAGTGATTGTGTTGGTTTCACCCCTCCCCTTTGACTTAAGAAAAAATGCCACTATCGAAATTTTGATCCCATTTGAGCTAAATTCAGATATTGATATATTATTTAATTTCCAAAGATAACATTGACCCCTTTCCAGTAACATCTTGGTTTTGCCACCGGCTGGCACCACTAACTGGAGTTAAACGGAAACATCAACAAGCTTATCTGGATAACATTATATAATTATCATCAGTGTACTGGATATTTCTTGCAAGCGATAACCACATTCTTTATCACAAAAAAAAAAAAAAAAAAAAAAAAAAAAAAAAACTCCAAAACTCCAAAACTAAATCATTATCTTAGAAAAGATCACTCCGTCTACGCTTCTTCCTCACCAATAAATATGTTTTAGCTTCTAAACGTCCCCAATTGATTGTGCAATAAAAAAACAGCACCGATGTTAACAAGCAATAACTAAATAAGACGAAAGGTCTTCTGATTTGATACCATCAAAAGATCTCAGTCGAGTTTGCACTTCTTAAATCAACCGGGGGCTGCACTAGTAAATTCTAGAAAGTTAACGTCATCGTCAAAGAGAGTTGAACTGTTGAAGCATTTGCTACCAGTAGTAAAGCATATTCCTTAAAGATAACCACATTCTTTGGCTCAACAGGTTTAGTTCCCCTATGAATCGCCAATAAAAGAACCCCATAGACATTACTCTTAGGTTGTAACAGAATCCAGGTATAGTCAAATGAGAGATTAGGTTGACCACTAATTACCGAGTTTAATTGAAATTAAACAGAGCAATATGCATGTACAAATTACTGAATTATAACGAGTAAATACAGTCCAAGAGTATAACCAGAGATGAGATAACAACTACAATTATCAACTTACCATGAGCAATAGCTCCAACACCCTCATCCATAGCTTCCTTAGATGCAAAAACCTTAGAAACGAGCCCCAATTCCTTTGCCTCCAACCCTGAAAACCTCCTGGCCGTCAGAGCCAACTCCATAGCATTACCAAATCCAACAATCGCCGGTAGCCTCTGGAGCGTCCCAACGTCCGCCGCCATAGCCAAATCAACCTCCTTCACCGAAAAAAATGCATCCTCCGTACAGTATCTAATATCACAAGCAGTAATCAAATCAACTCCGGCGCCAATACAAGCCCCTTGGACCGCGGCAATGACCGGTTTCCGGCACTTTTCAACGGCGGTGATCGAATCCTGCATAGACTTGATCACTCTTCGTAAACGCTCTCCGGTTCGGCCGCGGTCAGAGGAGCTAACATCCTGAGCAAGTGACTGCAGCGATTTGAGGTCGATTCCGGCGCAAAAGTGAGCACCGTTTCCGGAGAGGATTATTACAGCGACGTCAGGGTTCTGGTCGAGCGACGATAGGGCCAAGGGGAAATCAGTCCAAAAAGGTTGCGGTAAAGCGTTTCGGACGGAGGGGCGATTGAGGTTTAGATAAACGACCGGCGAATCGGGGGTTTTCCGTACGACCTCGATGGTGGTGTATTTCTCCATTTTCGTCAATTAGTCAATCTGTTCCAATAATTTTACAACTACCGTTTGCGTTTTATTTTGGTAAATTTATTTATATGGGAAAATTAATACTCCTAATAAAAAAAAAAGTAATCATAAGGTTAATTAACATATAAATGATGGTAGTAACGATTAAGCTACCCAGAAGTCTTACCAAGCTTAGTTCCTCCCTCCAAAATAAATATTTTTAAAATGAATATATTTACTCTTTGTTCGAGCAAAACAAAAATGAAGGCAATACAAAAAAAATAACTACACACACAACAAGAATATCATATTTATGTGGTTCACCAACTTAATTATATATCACTGAATAAACAATTCAGATAACACTAATTTAGGCTCCGTTTGTTTTCAGGATAACATTTTCTGGAAAATATTTTCCGCATTTTCCAGTGTTTGTTAAACACCGGAAAATAAAAACGTTTTCTTACCTCCACTTAATGAAAACATTTTCCGGAAAATAATGATGATACAAAATTATTTTTGAACACTTTTCCTCCTCCGCCTCGCCTCTTTGCCACACCACCCATCCCACCACCACCCCAAAAAAAAAAAAAAAAAAAACTTATTTTCACTCATATTAAAATTATTTTTGAACACCACCTCCACCACCTCCACCCCCACCATCCACCCACCCTAAAAAAAGAAACTTTATTTTCACACACATTAAAATTATTTTTGAACACCTCACCCCCCCCCTCCCCAACACCACCCATCCCACCTCCATTCAATTTTTTTCTCATATTAAATTAATTTTTGCTCATATGAAAATATTTTTCGAAAAACATTTTCCTTAGATTTACCAAACAACCAAAAACACGTTTATGTCATTTTCCGGAAAATGTTTCCCCCAAACAATTTGACACTGTCGTTCTTTACTCATAGCACTCCCGTGCAAATCCACCGGAGGCTTTTGTCTCGTACGAGACGCTTCTGCAAGGTCGAGTTCTCTCTTTTGCACGGTCGTACCAACTTTTAAGCACGCCCATGCTCTTTACGGCAAACTGACTTGAAGATTCTGTCCTATTCACGATCATGCCGCTTTGTGCGCACGACTGTGCCAAATTACAAGTCACAAGAATTACACTATTCTTGTTGTTTAATTCACTAAGTTGAACGTCCCCACTTTAAAGACACTAGCCAAACACTCTTACTTTAATGTAAACTTGAATTCATTTTAAGATAAAAATAGCACTTCCTCCCTCTCAAAGTAAGATTTCTTGATTATACTCGTATACGCTTATTAAGGAAACAATAAAAAGTGGTAAATATTGCAAGTGGGTCTGGGATAGAATTGTTCAAAATATTAATTCATCATGTAAGTGGGCAAAAAGTAAATTAAAAATGTTGGACTTTTTGTAATTATGCAAGTATTACAAGGACAATGTTGTCCAAAACAGTATTCATCAATTGTCATGTAAGGAAATTAACTTTTACTCTGAGAAGTATTAAAAAAGATAAATGATTCTTACTCTAAGACGGATGGAGTAACCTATTTATATTCAAGTTTAAATAAGAGATCTTCAATTAAACTAAAACAGTCCGGGACTAATTTATGTGGCAATTAAGCTTACCAAGTTTTAAATTTCAGTTCGAAAATCATCTCCTTATTCTTTTATCTACTCACAATGAAGAGAAAATGAAACATATTTTTGAAAGAAATGAAAATAAGAATATGCATTGTAAAATACCCAGAGAAATTGAAACTCTCATACAATTACTTCCCTTTGATAATAACCCCAAACTTGCAAACCATACATGTTGACTTCTAATACGTGTTGCACTAATTCTAATTGAATTTTGGTAATCGTCAATTTCCAGCTGTTGATCTAGCCAATCATTCGTACAAGTTGTCAATTGTTTCTTCCTTGTTTAAAACAGTGTTCTAAAAGACGCCCGTCTAGGCCGCTTAGGCGGTAGGTGTTCATGAAACGCACAAGTCCCGCTTAAGATATTATAACTATTTCTGAATTCTCGGCCCCGCCTAAGTCTCGTTTAGACCCGCCTAGGCGCTAGGTCCTGCTGCGGCGCCTAGCGACCGCTTACCGCTTTTTAGAACCTTGGTTTAAACATTGTTTGTACCTTCTAGTTTACAACCGTCTATTTTATATGTGCATACCTCTTTAGCAATATTACTTGTGCTAGACAATCACACCTTTCATTTCATCACTAATACTTATGTCCTAAATTGAATGTATGAAATTTTTCTGATAAGTAATTTTGAATATTTATTTTAAAACGGAAAGAGTATTTGTTTTCCATCAACCTTCATTACGTTTACATACTCCTTCATCTTCGTAATAGATACCGAATATTATATGTTTACTTATAAAATATTAAGTATTGTATTTCAACTCAATAATACATTGTTCTATAGTATTAAAAAGGTATTTTGGTATATGCTATTCTTGTCCCGGTGCAACATTGATATATATGTAAACTAAGAAATACATTGAGAATATACAACTTTTCAAAATCATTCTCATAACATATGAAGTCAAAATCAGCTACTATATAATTCATAGACATAAAATGACCAAAAAGGCTTATCCACATCTTGTATTAAGATGAAATCATGAATATATACTATCTATTTTACTTTCTTAATTCCAAAATAAAAGTCACAATTTTTATTTTGGGTAGTCAATAAATAAATATTGTATTTTCAAATTTTAAAATATTCTTACAACAATTTTTGTATACGATGTACAAATGCATAAAGAATACTCCCTCCTCTCATTTTGTACTTCAAAAATTTCTCTTTTGAGTCTCTCAACTTAAGCTTAAAAACCCAAAAAGAAAAGTTTATAATATTATTCAATTTAATGGTCTCATATGTTATCATCACAACAATTTCCACTGACTTATTTATTACTCCACTTTCTCTCTCCTACCACTTTCGATACTCACAACACCTTACCTCACTTTTTATATTTTATAATAAAAAAATTCCTCCTTAATTTATGTGCCCATTTTTTTAAACCTAAAATGACACGGAAGGAATATCTCTTAATAACTAGATATGCACAATTTTTTCGATGTTTAATTAATTGCATATCTAAATGAATTCATGTATGTAGATTGTATGTATATAAAGGTAAAATTGAACTAATATCCTTTCATAATACTCCCTCCGTTTCATAATACATGACGTTTTAGGAGTAATTTTTTGTTCCAAAATATTTGACGTTTTACTATTAACAAGAAAGAATTACTCTTGTTTACCTATTATACCCTTATTCATAAATTGTGAACTATTTCTTGTTTAAGCATTTAAATGCCTAGGTAATTGGATACTTTTAGGGGCACATATGTCTTTTTAATATATATTAATTGCATTTCTTAATATTTGTGAATAAGTCTAAAACGACATGTATTATGAAACGGAGGGAGTATAAAAGTGTTGACATTTATTGAGACAGTTTAAAATAAATGTATAACATTTAGTTTTGGATGGAGGGAGTATATAATTTTTATATTGGCGAAGAACTAAGTAACATAAATACATACATACTCTTAGTAATTTCACCATATTTTCCATTATGAGTTTAATATTCATGAACATGAACACTTATTTTTAAAATATTAAAAATAGATAGTTATTTAGTGAGGAAAAAATATTTAACATTTATATAACATAAAAATAAAAAAAATGAAAAACCTTTCTAAATAACGTAATAAAAAATTAAATAGTCATTATCCACTAAATCATTACACCTTTTTTTATTATTTGGCATTGTAGCGTAAAAATATAATTTCATAAGGTCAACTTATTAAATTTTAAAATAAGTATATTAAATCAACTGTCCCAAAGAATTTTAAAGCTTATTATTATAGATGTTTGTAATGGTGTGTTAATAATAATCTGATAAAAATATTGTATAATGATTAAAAGGTTTATAAATTTTTGGTCAAAATTTAAGTAAGTTAAAAATCAAAATTAAAGCAAGAACAACTTTTTTCAGATGAATTAATTATTAAAAGTATAAGAGAAATTTGAAAATTTATTTTAATATTAATGATGTTATTGAAAAAGTAAGTACTTCCTCTTCTGTCCCTAAATGAGTGTCCATTTTTAAGAAATATTTGTCCCAAAATGTGTGTCTTTTATGAACATAACTTTGTCCCTAAATGTTTTTTTTTTTGAAAAAAAAATTCACCGGTCTCTTTATACGTGCAAAACTAAATGTTTGAAAATGAGATTACAAGATTATATATGAATCTTTGCCACCAAATTGTACAAAAAGTTGAGATTTTCAGATGTCACTTAAAATGAAATTTGGACACTCATTTAGGGACAGATGTAGTAATTCCTAAGTTTTGCGTATTGGATCAAAATGATATATTTTTACTAATAACTATTTTCAAAATTACATTTTTCTAAGTCATTGTTTGTTAAAAAAAGTTCATTTTTTTTAACTGGTTTGTCAAACTTATTTATCCGTGCGTTTAAATGTACGGGTGTAACACTAGTTGTATATTATGGATTATAAATTATAGCTGTTGCAAGTGTCTGCGTTTAAGTTTAATACTAATTGGGCAATGCTAGGCTTACAAAAGATGGCTATAAAATGAAGGATACAAGATGTGGTGGCGATATTTCATTGGCTACATCGATAGTACCCGGCACACTCTAATTAAAAACACCAATACAATTATGACACCTCATTTTGTAAGCCACGTTTTGTAGCCATCTTTTGTAACTTTATTATTTCCCATACTAATTTATGTAAAACCAAATTACATGAAAGAATAATATTAAGGGCATAAAAAAAATTCACAAAATCTTGCTCACAAAATCTTAGGTGTAATGATGTTATTGGTATTTTTAACTAGAGTGTGGCGGGTCCATTATCGATGCAACAAATAAAATATCGTCACCTCATTTTGTGAACATGATTTTGTGACTTTATTTTGAGCCCCTAACATTGCTCAAAGGCAAACACTTGTTTTGAAACCAAGTAAAATAAATTAATCTTAAAGTACTAAGAATTTGTCAGATATTTTTAAATCAAAAAGTGTTTACGTAACCTTTTCAAATTCCACAATCATCTTCCCTCCAAACACCTATGTTTGGTATCCAATTGTAGCAATCCTAGAGGATCTCTCAAATTTCACTATTTCACTATCTCCCCGCAAAAGCGTCCTCAAATCACAATTATTTGATGAAACATTTTTTTATTAAGATGCAAATTTGTGCTAAAAGTAATTATTTTTAGAAGGGATTTTTCCATAGAATGTGTTTGTTAATGAATTTATTGAATGTCTTTTGAACTAAAATGCAATTTTTTTGTAGAAAGAAAAAAACCCTCCAAAAATGGGTGTTTTTAAGGGACTATAGCTTATAAATTACTCTCCACGTCCCATAATATCATTCAACAATAAACTTGTCAACGTTCATTTTTTTTTCTTTTTTTTTTTTGAAAAGAACACCCATTTATTGACTATAACAAACAGAAAGAAGGTGGCTATCCACAAACGGCGGTAGCTCAACTCAAGTTGTGGGACTTGCATTCACAAATGCGGCCCTAGAAAAAGAATCCGCCAAGCAATTAGCTTTATGACTAACCAAGCGAACTACAAAAGGAACACCCGCATAAACCAACAATAACATTTATTATTGGACAAAAAGATACTCCCTCCGTCCCACCGAAAATTGCAAAACTTACCAAAATGGGAGTCCCATAGAAATTGCACATTCCATAAATGGAAAGTTTTTAATATTTTTTAATTAGTGGGTCCCACTTCTCATACTCACATCCACTAACCCACTAACTATTCTCTACCCCACTTTCTCTCTCCCACTCAACTATCAACACTCACAACACATCACATTTTTCACTTTTCCCTTAATTCTTGTGCCATGATTTTTTTTTTTTCAATTTTCGGAAGGACGGAGGGAGTATAAACTAAGGAAAAAAAAAGACATTTATTAGTCCAAATTAACCCAAACATCCATACAAACAGAAAATGGTGAAATTTTATGAGGATGAGATATCCCCAAGCGCAGCGCAGGCATTGATGAAGCCCACTTGTGTTCATAGTTCGGTCAAAAATAGGGCTCCACTCCACCAACCAATTATTGACCATCCACGTACCCATGCAACGTATTGCATGATTGAAATCTGATTTTATGACATTCTTATCTCATTTATTTGTTGTACAACACCTTCACATTAAATGTCTACAATTACTACATCACTTATTTCAATCATACTCCATTCTTCCACTCATAATAATATTTGTCCCACTTTTCTTCTTCCTTCATATCTTAATATAATTGTTACATATTTAAATAATAAAATGGTTTTAGAGTAATTTTATATTCCCTCCATTGCAGACTATATGTCCACCCTTTTATATGTAAATAAATTAAAAAATGGTGAAAAATGTATAAGTTTTGTGAGTATAAAAGTAAAGTGAGAAAGAGAATGAGTGTGATGAATCGTAAAGATTTTTTGTCATTTTAGGAGCTGCACATATACTCCGAGACGGACTAAAAAGGAAAAATGGACATATACTCTGAGACAGAATGAGTCAGTGCAACTGCAAGTAATGTATGTGAAACTATATATATTAGAAAGATGAATGTAGTACTTGATAAAGTCTGAGGTTTCATCCCAAAACCAATTGACTATGGGAGGAGTAGCCCATGATCATTATATAGCCAAAGCATAGCTTGTTAATTCCCGATGTGGGATAATTGTCTCTAACACGCCCCCTCACTTGTAGCCGGGCTTTGCCAAAAGCTTACAACGTGGACTTGTTACAGGTGGTGCGGAGCAACATCGTGGGCCGTTGGGCCTGCACGTGTAACTGGTCAGCTCTGATACCATGATAAAGTCTGAGGTTCTATCCCAAAACCAATTGGCTATGGGAGGAGTAGCCCATGATCATTATACAGCCAAAGCATAGCTTGTTAATTCCCGATGTGTGATAATTGTCTCTAACAGTACTCTCTCTGTCTCTAAATGAGTGTCCATTTTCAAAAAATCTTTGTCCTTAAATGAGTGTTTTTTTAACATAACTTTGTCCCTAAATGTTTATTTTCCATTTTTTTTTCACCGGTCTCTTTATACGTGCAAAACTAAATGTTTGAAAAGGAGATTACAAGATTATATATGAATCTTTGCCACCAAAGTGTACAAAAAGTAGACATTTTCAGATATCCTTTAAAATAAAATTTAGACACTCATTTAGAGAAAGAGGTAGTAGGATTTATTATGTGACGGAAGGAAGGAGTACAAAGAAAGGGTTATCATTTGTGCAATTATTTGAATGAAGGTGACAGTTCTAGAAGTGCGATTATTAGGTTTACTATTAATCACCAATATAAAGGGGTTTGGAGATTAGGTCGTGACAAAAAGTGGTATCTGAAGTGGCGTTGTCATTGAATTAGTCTTATTTTAACCTATGTGAAAAAGGGGGTCTTTTTATTTATTTTTTCCAATCTTATTATGGATGCATGCATCGTTGTAACAATTGCGTTGTGTCCATGCAAAAGTCACAAATACGCTATGTAATATGAAAAATGATACTAATACTAACCCAAAAGAGGCAAACAAGGGTACGTATATACTCCCTCCGTCCCAGCTCACTTGAGACTTTTTGACCAAAACTGGTAAACTTAAGGTCGGTTTGACCAACACTATATAGAAATATTTATGTTCCAAAAAAAAAAAAAATGAATTGTTATTGAGAGAATTTTTAATGGTGATCATTTTACATTTTTTTTTATTTTTATTTGGATCATAAATATTTCTATAAAGTGTTGGTCAAACCGACCTTAAGTTGACCAGTTTTGGTCAAAAAGTCTCAAGTGAGCTGGGACAGAAGGAGTATAGAATATATATATATATATATATATATATAAGGGTATTAATGTGGGGACAAGTGTACCCAATTAGGTTTCAACATTCAGTGCAAAATGTAATTCTTTTAATCTAACATTAGCATTATATTTGTAAAAGTGTACCCACTTCAGTAGATGAATACTTGTAGTTCAATGGTTAGAAGACTAGTTATCAAGAAGGAGGACTCAAGTTCAATTCTTGTATAGAGAATATTTTGTTGTAGTTTAAATTTTATTTCTTTGTGTACCCACTTACATTTTTCGCTGGGTCCGCCACTGTGTGTGTGTATTTATAATTGAAAGTGTAATTGGTCAGTTTAGTTGGCCTTTGATATTTTAAAAAAAAAAACAATGATACTTCTATGAAAATTTAAAAATAATTATTAATACTACCTACATCCCTTTGACACTCATTTCATTTTAGACTGAGAAAATAGTATTTTTAATGATAAATTAATAAAAATAAGTAAAATTTTATAAGGATAATAAAGTTTTCATATTTTTTTTAAAACATAATTCAATCTATATGAATGAGCTCTAAAGTCTTACCCCTAATAAAACCAATAACAACGCAACATATATTGCTATTAAGTAATTCCGTTTATTATTTCTTACTCGGTATAAAGGAACGTCAATTACTTTTCTAACTAAAACTAATTAAATGCCAACTATTTAATTGTCTTTCAAAACTAAAAAAGGAGATTAATTTATTAATTTAAAGACGGTAATCTCTCTATCTCAAAATAAATATCACATTTTTATTATTACGTTGACTAGATATTTTATAAGAAATTGTTTATCCTTATGAAACTCTAAAAACAGTTATTGGATAGTGTTTTTATTGGTGAATCAATAACTATTTTAAAATAATCTGAAGATAATTAGATTTTCATAACTTTTTGTCAAAATTCAATCAAATTTATCGGGAAAAAAAATTAACGTGCAACACTTATATTGGGACGTAGGAAGTATTTTTGTTATTTTGTTACAAGTTCCTAAAACTAACTATCCCAATTGCATGCTTCTCCCGCAAGAGTATTGCAACCACTTTACACGCACTTAACGAATCTAACAGAAGAAGCCAGAAAACTAACACACATTTTCACACACATACACACATGATTAAGGGGATATGATGGTGCTAAAAGCGTGTTTGTTTTCGGGTTTAAAGTTAGAAGAAACGGGGATTTCGAACAGCTGCACCAACGAGTTAGCTACACCCCTGCACCGATGTGAAAGTTATACAACGTTTTGTAAAACGTTTTCTACCTAATGTAAAACGTGTGCTTGCAGATGTAAAAACGTTTTCGGGAGCTAACTGATTTCGGTTGTTTTTACATTGTGTAGTGCACTAAAAACGTTGTGTAGAAAACATTTTACATACGTTGTGTAACTTTCATCCGGTGCAGCGGTTCCGGGTCCAAGAAACGGAGTAGAAAAGCTCAAATAACGTGAACTTGTGGTTTTAAGAGACAATCTGACAAAGCTTTATGCAAAGTTAGTAACATAAACGTTTTATTAGCTACACTTAGATTTAAAAAAAAAACATACTACCTCTGTCCCTAAATGAGTGTCCAAATTTCATTTTAAGAGACATTGAAAATCTCAACTTTGTGTACAATTTGGTAGCAAAGATTCATATATAATCTTGTAATCTCCTTTTCAAACATTTAGTTTTGCACGTATAAAGAAATCGGTGAATTTTTTTTTGAAAAAAAAACATTTAGGGACAAAGTTATGTTAAAAAAAAAAGACACTCATTTTGAAAAAAAGATTTCTTGAAAATGGACACTCATTTAGGGACAGAGGGAGGGAGTACTAAACGTGTGACGAAAAATCAGTAATTGTGATAGTGGCGCGCACCATGTTATATAAATCAAAATGTGTTAACCACTTGTTTACATATTCTATTTGTTTTTTGTTTTTTTTGTTTTTTTTTTTTTTTTTGAAGGAAACTATTTGGTTTTTTGTTAAGGCCTGCAAATTTCACATACGAAAAGTACTAAGTAAAACATTATGTTATAAGTAAGATAAAATTCCTTTCGAACCAAACGCAAGGCCCGTCTTAAAAAGGCTTTGGTTACCAGCAAAAGCTTCCAAAGGCGCCCAGCAAAAATACTTCTTCGAGAAAAAATCTTAACAGTTACATCCAATCACAATTCTTTTTTTTTTTTTTTCAATAATGTTTTGCACAAAACATGTTATTTGGACATTTTATCTAGTCTTGGTAAGGACATTTCAACTCGAATATGGGGATTCTTTTCTTCCCCACTAAACAATCCTTAAATTAGGGTTTATTGATTAACCCACATTTTATTTTTCGACCGTATTAAGCCAAAGCCAAATCTAATTGATGATAGTTTGGAGTAACAAGTTTTTTTTCTTACTCAAAAATACAAGCATTATTTCTCATAATTACCTTACCTATATTAATAGTAAATTATATTAATAGTATGTTTGGCTATCGCATAACAGGTTGTCGTATACTAGGACTAATTGGAAGAATAATTTTCATTTAATATTTTCTTTAAAGAAATATAAAAATTTAAAATTGAAATGGTTAAACATACATATACCTTAAAATCTAACATTTTCTCCTGGATATATGTAAGGAGGCAAGTACGTATATCGATTGGCCATTACCTTAAAGCCCAATAAGGAAAATTAAGTTAGACACATCATCACCACTTTTTGGACCATATTAGTTGGGAGTTAATGCACGGGAATAAATGGCACGTGAGACAAATTAATTAGGAAAGGCAAATAAATAAAATAAAATAATAATTAAATAAAATAAAATAAAAAATAAAAAAAAGATAAATTATTGAGGGAATGATTTTGGGATACGCCACCTACTCAGGGGCAACACTTGTCATGCAACAAAAATGAGTTTGAGCAAAGACAATTAAGTCCCACTTTTTTTTTTTTTTTTTTTTTTTTGGCTATAAATTGGTCACATTTCTCACCTCATAACTTCATCTTTTGCATGAGCTTCTAAGAGAGAGAGAGCATAACTAGAGAGAGAAAGAAAAATCTAGGGCTTCTTTATAAGAACCCTGCAGTTCATCATTTGTATATATATACATATACATACACAAAGAGAGAGAGAGAAAGAAACTTCTCAGAGAGATGGCTATTTTTGATCTTCACAAACCAGAGGTGTTCACTTTTGGTATTTTAGGTAATAACAATAAGCTCCATCATAACAACTCATACTCTTCTTCTTCTTCTTCCTTTTTTTTTTTTTTTTTTTTGTTTCTTTTTTTAATTACATACATTTCAGAGTCAGTTTTCTGAAAAACCCGTTTTACACTAAAACCAGTGTAAAACAAGTTTTTCACCAGTTTTTTACTACGTTTCATAATTTTATTTTTATTAGAGATGTGCAATATTGAGTAAGTAATTGCAAATTAGAGTTTGTTTTTATTTTTATACATGTCTAGCATGAATTATAGTATAAATTATGCTTACAATCTAGATGATCAACTTTACAACTATCCATATTTCTTCCAATTAAGAAAGAATAATTATAACAAAAGATCGACACATAAAACACAAATTCTTAAAAATAGTAATCTCAACTGAACTGTCTTTTTATTTATTTTGGAGTTGATAAAAAATTTACGAAATACTATCATTTTTATGGAAATCACTTGCAACTAACAGCTTTCTACATTTGTTCTTCTTGTTGCAGGCAACATTGTTTCGATTTGTGTATTTATGGCACCATTGTAAGTAGTTTCTCAATCTCTCTCTTTTTCCCTCAATTATCATATTTTCTTCAAATTTCTCAAAAATTACAAAACATCATTTTCATCTATATAATCATTCAGCATATATATTAGTTTAATTTTCCTTTATTTTGAATGCATTTGTAGGCCAACATTTATCCGCATTTGCAAAACAAAATCGACAATGGGCTTTCAATCGCTACCATACGTCGTGGCACTCTTTAGCTGCATGCTTTGGATGTACTACGCAATGCTCAAAGTTGACGCCGTCCTCCTCATCTCCATCAATGCGATAGGCTGTGTCGTTGAGACTATTTACATTACCATTTACCTCATCTATGCCACAAAGGAAGCTAGGGTACAGTTTTATTAAACTCGTCGTAAAAATAATAATTATTATTATTAATTTTCGTTAATTAAAAACACGAATATTTATTCGTTATTACTATGATATTTGGACTGCAGAAGCATACGGTTCGCCTAATCGCGGCTTTGAACGTGGCAATGTTCTCAATGATTTGCCTTGGCACGGTCTTTTCAACGCATGGCCCGGTCCGTGTGGCAGTGGTCGGATGGATTTGTGTAGCAGTTTCCGTTAGTGTTTTCGCTGCACCTCTAAGTATTGTTGTAAGGACAATTTATTTATTTATTTTAATTTGGACGCTCTTTGATTTTAAATGAAAAATAAGATTAAATTTTAATTAACATTTTTCAGTTTCAAGTTGTGAGAACGAAAAGCGTTGAATTCATGCCCTTACCATTGTCGTTCTTCCTCACGCTTAGCGCGGTTATGTGGTTTGGTTATGGAGCACTGCAGAAGGATTTATGCATTGCTGTAAGTAATTTTATTTAATCACTGACATATTACATGAACTGTAATTAAAAACAAATAGTAAAAATGTCTCAATAATTATCTAATTTTTTGATCATTTTTAAAAAATTCAGGTACCAAACATTTTCGGGTTTTTGTTAGGAGTTGTTCAGATGATACTATATGGAGTCTACCGAAACGCGAAAAATCCCATTGAGATTGAGCCGGAGGAGAAGAAGGTGGGGGTGCCGGAGCATGTGATAAACATTGCAATGTTATCGAATCCGGAAGTGCACCCAGTTGATTCTCCGGTGAGTGTTGGGAGTGACAATGAAGAAATCTCCAGCCAAGGAGAAGGGAGTGATGATGAAGAAAAATGTGTTAATGGGCCTGGGATTGGGCTTGAAGAAGATGAACGTTACGGCCCATTAGTGAATGTGAAACCAATTGATTCACCTGTACTTGTCATGTGTACAGCTTGAATTTTTGTTTTTCATTTCTCTACATGTATGTTGTTTACTTTTTTCATGTGTGCAGTGCAGCTTCATAGCTAGGCAAATGTTATGCACACACCTTTTGATATTCACATGAATCTCTCTCTCTCTCTCTCTCTTCTTCTATCTATATATGTATATACTTCTCTATTGTTGTTGTAACGGAAACGTTTTGATTATTAAAGTACTTTTATGAATTCAGTAAAGTTTAAAAAGTCTTGCTAACAGCATCCATAATGGTAAAAGCTCTTTGGAAAAGAAAGCTTTTTTACAATTTCAATGTGCCAAATCACTTTTAAATTATTTAAAAAAACTTTTTTAAAACTTTCACAATGGTAGAGCTCTTTCATTACTTAGGGAGTTGGTGAGTGTTAATGTAAAACCTACATGAAAGAGCTCTTTCTACAAAGAGCAACCAGTGGCGGATCTACACCAAAATATTTGGTGTTGCCTCTTCTTTAAGAAAAAAAAAAAAAAAAAATAGCGCGAAGCTAATATTCAATACATTTACATACATAAATATAACAAGAAAGCGATAAAATAATTCACCAAAACTAGTGATAAATGTATATATTTCAAAAAAATATTGTAATAATACTTCCCTGTCCCTAAATGAGTGTCCACTTTCAAAAAAACAAAAAATGTCCCAAAATAAGTGTCTTACTTTAACATAACTTTGTCCCTAAATGTTTTTTTTCGAAAACAATTTCACATGTTTCTTTATACGTGCAAAATTAAATGTTTGGAATGGAGATTACAAGATTATATATGAATATTTGCTACCAAATAGTACAAAAAATTGAGATTTTTAGTATCCATTGAAATGAAATTTGGATACTCATTTAGGGATGAGGGTAGTAGTAAAAAAAAATTGTTATTACTACTAATTAAGCCAATAAAAATAAGAGAAAAATCTTGTTACTAATCAACACTACAAGAAAGAGCTTTTTTGTGACGGTAGTCGAACCGTCACAAAAAGTATACAACCGTCGCAAATTACATTTGTCACGGTTTTATTACGGTTTAAGTTCCGTTATGTATGCGGGCGTGGCAAATGATCTGTCACGTGTAGAAAACTATGACACAAGTTATTTGTGACGGCTTTTATGACGGTTTTCTCCGTTGCATAGAAATTGTGTTATATGATAGGGATATAAGTGTAACGCAGGTTTGTAATGGTTATAGACATTTATAAAAACCGTGACAAATGTTTAAAATACCTTTTAACAGTAATTTATTTGTGATAGTTATAGACATTTGAACAAACCGTGGCAAATGTTTAAAATACTTTTTAACGGTAATATATTTGCGATAGTATAAAACCGTAGTAATAAACCGTGGCAAAAGTTTGAAATATGGTTTTTTTTTTTTTATTTTAGAAAAAGAAAGCCATAGTAAATAACGTGTAAACCCATTTTTTTTTTCACATTTCAAAAGCCAAAACATATGTTCCAGAAATTAACATCTTTCACATCTCAAAAGCCAAAGCATATTCCATAAACCAACGTCGTTCACATTTCAAAAGCTAAAGCATATGTTTCGTAAACCAATATTCACACATGTTTGAAAGTCTTACTAAATATTCTATCCAAAAGCCCAAAACTAATGATAAACCACATACAAGTAGGAGAATAAAGATCAAAAGCTACGCCGTCAGAATGCTTCTACAAAATGATATAGTCCTCCTGCATTTCCTGCCAACACAAATTGTACTTTTTATCAGTAAAATGGAATTTAAATCATAAAACCCAATGACATATATATACTAAAATCATGCAAAAATCTATCATATATTATAAGATGCACACATAAAAACTAATTGGTGTTGATAAAATGCGTATGAAACTAAATAACGTACAATAAAAGGTTGCTTGACAGTTCTTACCTATCACAACGGTAAACACTAGCTAGACATACCGTCAAGATCATCCTCAGCGGATAATGAGCGAACCTATGAGTCATGTAAAACACATACTATATTATATTGCTATCATTTAGTGTTCATATATAAACTGAAATTATCGTTCTTTTCAAAGAATAGATGAGATCACCATAAAATAAATTACAAAGAATAGATTACAGAAGAGATTGATTGCCGCTGTACCTGCGATTTCAAGAATTTTGAGAGACTAGTGATTAGTGAGATATTGGAATTGGGGGATTTAGGGTTTGTCGAGGGAAAGCCTGGAGGGAAATAAACGAGGGAATTATTTCCCTCTTCAACTTTTTGGAAATAGTGATTTAGCGGTCAATGAAAAATTGGGGTACTACTATGAGAATTCCTTTTTTTTTTTAATCAAACATGAGAATTCCTTTTTGTTTTCCGTATCACGGTGGGGAAAGAAAATTATAAAAAATAATTAAATGTCACGGCTAATTAGAGAACCGATATAAAAAATAATTAAATGTCACGGCTAATTAGAAACCGTGATATAATTTTACAATTATCACGGTGTCATGAACCGTCATTTTTAAAAAAATATTTGTGACGGTTTGACGGACCGTCACAGAAGAAAGCATGGTAAAAACCATTTTTTTTTTGTAGTGAAGCTCATAATATTGAGACAGAAAAATTCAAATTAGGCTAATTAAGTTTTAATAAATGGGAAAGCCACGTTTAAAAGAATGAGAGGGAAGCTAGGAGTGTAGAGAAAAGAAATAAAAGAGTCTACTAAAGGGGTTTGAACCTAGATACACTTGGATTCTTAAACAAACAACTTAACCACTATACAACACAAGTTGTCTTGTTCAAGTTTAATCTTCTTCATATATAATAATAACGTTATTTTGCAAAAAAATAAAAAATAAAAAAATTGGCATTGCCTGGGTGGGCAACACCAGGCACAATGTTGGGTCCGCCCATGAGAGCAACTCTTTAGCCAAAGAGCTCTTTAAAGAGTTTCACAATGGTAAAAAAGCTTTTTCACAAAAATAAAAAACTTTTAAAAAACTCTCATTGTGGATGCTCTAACATCTGTTTGTGGATCTATTTAATAGTGTCAGTATCGTTTGGTTTCTTTTCCACGTGTCTCTAGGTTGCTTCATAAACCAAAACTCCTCGAATAGTACAAACAAACAATCATATACTTTTAGGACGAATAAGCGCAAATATAGGCGTGGCGTGTAATATGGTCATCATGGTTTACATGCATAGCATGTGATTTGATCGTATTGTTCATCTAATGTATCAGGTAAAAAAAAAAAAAAAAAAATCTATAAAAATAATCGAATTCGAATTTCCTAAAAGATAATAAAATTCGAATTTCGTAGAAGTTGCGCGTTCTTATAAATGGCTAAGAGCAAATTAACATGTAGTGTGTGGGAAGTGAGATGATTAGTCATTTCGTTTTATGCCACCAATGCTAACAGACAAAAAATTCTAGACAAGGTTGTCTATAGGCAATGTCATGAGTCACAAACTTGTAAGCTAACAATTCAGTTCACCATATATGTTTCAACTATAACAGTATGTTGATTGCGTGATTCCAAACATTTTAAATGCATATTTTATAATTGAAATCGGAAAAATAGTTATAATTCTCCGAATCTCAAATTATTGTTCCCATGTGTGATTTTGAGAGTTCCACGCGTAATTTTAGTTTCTAATGGCAACACGAGTAAACTCATGAGATAGTAAAAGTTACGGAGTACAAAAATAAATGAGAGAAAATCACCCAAGATGAAGCAGACTCTACGATATAGGCTACTAATTGGTGCACCAGTTAAGACAAATAGCTAGAAATGAAAAGGCCATCCTAAAAAAGGCGAGAAAAGAAATGCTAGAAAATAGACGAGGATTTAGTTATTTCACCAAAGAAAAAAAATGAACACTCATTTAACAACATTCTTTTGAAAAACGAACATTCATTAAGAGATAGAGAAAGTATTACAAATGCCTCTATTTCTGCTCTCTCTCTCTCTCTCTCTCTCCTCTACTGCTAATATACTCTTTTCCCGCTCAAAAAAAAAAAAAAAAAAAAAGAGACCATGAAATTCCCAAATACTGCAAGAGCTGCTTAAATAACGCAGCTCAAATAGCTCTTTTTCCGAATGTGTACAAGACAAAAAGTACAAGATGAGCTGCATAATGTACATACATCCAAACAACTACCTGTTACTCCCCCTGAAAACTTCATGGAGCACTTTGTCTTCGTTTTTCAACCCACATTTTAGCCTCTGCAACAGCCCTCTCCCTATCCAAATCCCGGTTCAGCATTTTCGCAGTTTCTCTAGGAGAGTCGTCTTTTTCCGACCCTTCTAAATCCCATCTACTACGACCAGACCCTCCGCCTTCTTCATTTTTCAAAATCCTACCCCCTCTTTTATCATCCTTGTCTCCGTTCCCCTGGTTTGCAAGATAAGACAATGCAGTAACCACATCACCAATTAAGGGTCGAGCAGCAGCTTGTTCTTGGATGCACATTGAAGCCACAGCTAGTGCTTGGTATAGGCCTCGCATTGGATACTGACCCTCCAACCTGGGGTCCGCCAGTTTCGCAAACTTCCTTCTGTCATTGAACAAGGGCCGGGCCTGCATTCAAGTTTACATTAGCATGGTTATATGATCATATGATTTTACCATTTCGTTTCATATCTATGTACAGCTTCTCAAGCTTTCGTGAAATTGCATGTTTCAGTACAATTTCTAACAACAACAGCAACAAAGTCTTAGTCCCAAAAATTATTTGAGAGAATTGTCATATGGAATCGTTAATCAAAGAGGTGAAGGAAGGTAAAAAAAATAATGCCAAAGCTAAGAAGAAATTCGAAAGAAGAATTACGTGAGAAGAAACTTGGAAAAAAAAAAGCAAAAAGAGCCAAATAAATTTAACTCCATCAGTACAATTTTTTTAAAAAAGAAAAAACTAAGACTGAATAGAATTTGATTGAACACTAAATGCCTAATTGTGTACTAAGAACAGATATTTTAAGGTCTTTTAATCCTTCTTATATTAATCCCGATTCACGCCCGATTGAACAAGAGCGGTAAAGTGTTAAAGACAATTATCCCACATCGGAATTAACTAGCCAAGCATTGACTATATAAAGAGATCCTGGGCTACTCCTCCCATTGCCAATTGGTTTTGATATGGAACCTCAGACTTTATCATAAAGCTCTTCTACCTATGAGTTTAAATGCAACTGCATTCTCAAGCCTCGAACTCAAGACTCTGGGTTAAGCAATAGCAACCCAATGCAAGCTAATCTACGTGATTTGAGATTGATCAGATATAAAGGTGGTAATTGGTAAACCATTTGCGTAGCATTCTAGAGTCATGTTCTATTTTGACTTCCAAATACTACTCTCTCCTTCCCTAAATGAATGTCCATTTTTTAGAATTTTTGTCCCAAAATGAATGTCCTTTTTGTTTAAAAAAAAAAAAAAATGTCCCAAAATGTTTTTTTGCCAATGTTTTTCACTAGTCGTTTTACACTAGCAAAATTAGATGTTTAGAAAGTGGATAACAAGAATATATATGCATATTTGTCATTTAAGTGTATAAATGTAAACATTTTCAGAATATCCCCTAAATGAAAATTGGAAATAACAGACGGAGTAACACTTTTGGGGGGGGGGGGGGGGGTGGGGGGGAATGCAATGTTTTGTTAAGACTTTAAGAAACAATACGTTAACATTATAACTATCAAAATATTCAAAAAGGTTCCCTTTATTTTTAAGAAAATTATCACATAACTAATGTAATATCTGAAATGAAAACAAAAGGTACTTATTGAAATGCAGAACAAGTATACTAGTCTGACCAGATCAAAGGGGAATAGTGTCAGAATTACCCATGTAACAAGATTCTGTTGTCCTTGGGGTTGGGTGCTGTCAATGGCTTTGCGACCAGTAATGAGCTCTAAGAAGACGACCCCAAAGCTGTATACATCTGACTTGACAGTCAACTGTCCGGTCATGGCATATTCAGGAGCACAATACCCATAGGTTCCCATGACCCTCGTGGAGACATGGGACTTATCTCCTGTGGGGCCCAGCTTGGCAAGCCCGAAATCGGAAAGCTTAGGCTGATAATTTTGATCGAGTAAGATGTTGGATGATTTGAAGTCCCTGTAAATAACTGGGGGGTTGGCCTTGTCATGGAGAAACTCCAACCCTTTTGCTGCACCAGCTGCTATCTTCATTCTCGTGCTCCAATCTAGTGCTTCTTTGTCGGGCGGGAGATCTGCAAAGAGGCAACCCAAGTGTGAATGATATTTTATTAAGTCTATTTTTTCGCGGGAATTTTCAGATGTTCAATAGTTTCAGCAGATTATCCATCCCTACATCCTAACTGAGTGTTCATTTTCTTTAAAAAAAATGTTGTCCTGAAACGAGTGTCCCTTTTCTAGTAATATCACTAAATCCACCCTTGTCAACTACCATTTTTTAATTTGCATTCATGATTAAATGGTGTGATCGTTAAAGGTATTTATGTACATGCACTAGTATTAGTGCTTAAAAGTTAACTTCCTGTATTTGCTTGAAAAACTAAAAGTGGAGTATAGTGTAGTAGATTAATCTACAAGTCAAAGGAATACTACTTTCCAGTTTGAAGTCCATCCAGTCACTTTTTGGAAGCGGAAACTAATCAATATCAACATTCTCCTCTGTTTGTTTCAATATTATGGCTAAGTTTCTTTGTGTTAATCAAACAAAAG
This sequence comes from Campanula takesimana, assembly GCA_026119855.1. NCBI lineage: Eukaryota > Viridiplantae > Streptophyta > Magnoliopsida > Asterales > Campanulaceae > Campanula > Campanula takesimana. The sequence continues at coordinate 2,151,025 of JAOWBW010000069.1, forward strand.
ATGTATGTCAACATAAAGATGACTTCTTGGCACTTTCCTACGTTGTATGAAACAACCACCCTCTACCCCTCACCCGAGAAATTTATGTTCTCAAACCTTAATATCAAATTTTTTTCATGAAACAAGGTTATAACATGATAAGATTGCAAACAATAAGAGGGTGAACCATCTGGAAAAGCTGAAAAGTAATTAAACTACTCCCTCTATTCCTAAATGAGAGTCAATTTTCAGTTTTATCGAGGAAATTAAGGGTGTTGACTTTTATGAATGTTTAGTACCAGTACGTATTCACACACATACCCTTAATGAGGAGGCAGTGTCTTTAGAACTGCAAATTTGGTCAAAATAGTTTATAAGGTGACTTTTGTAACTTTACTAGAAATGGACACTCATTTAGGATCAATTTTTCAGGAAAATGAAAACTAATGATTTAGATACGGAGAGAGAATGTAAAATGCAAGAGATAGTTACCATGAAGATGATCTTCCAATGAACCCAATGGCATGAATTCATAGACGAGAAGGCGTTGGTCCCCATCAGCACAATAACCGATCAAGCTGACGAGGTTAGGGTGATGCAGAAGGCTAAGCATGAGAACTTCCACCAGAAATTCCCGGTTACCTTGAAGCCCATTTCTATCTAACTGTTTAACAGCGACAACCTGTAAAACAAAGGAGTTACCATTGGCATAACTATTTATTTACTGGTAAAAAGCATTTTCTAAATTCAATCATTGGCATAGTTACCAGAAGCAGAACTGCAAATGGAAACTTGTTTAAATATATTTTTGACGAATAATAGGTCATCGTTTTTTAATGTCAGCCTTAAAAGAAGTAACGGTCTAGCTCAGCTAAATGGTTCACATTCTTTACTTTGCCAATGACTCACATATGCGATTCATACGATTCTGGTTACTAAAGAACCGGGTGGACAGTGACTCCAGTTTTGATAACAGTGCCCTCCTTGTAAGTGTGGCTTTGTCACAGTCTTGACATGGATGCTTGAGAAGACAATGAACACCATTTCAGTTACATCAAGTTTTGAATCAGTTAAGTTCCTTTAGTTTAGGCAAAGGATAGGAATGAAGAGTTTTGGCATTTAGGAGAGATAAAATAAAATACTACCTCCGTCCCAGTTTAAGGTTCTTAGTTTTTTTGTTGTTTGTCTGAAGGATCTTTGAGCAATAATTAAAGGTTAATCTAATTATCCAAGTGAAAATTTAAAACGGGGACGGAGGGAGTAGGAGTAGTGTTTTTGTAACAACTTATGATCATATGACTTACTCTCACCTCGAGGTGGAAAGTCAATCACTCTCTCTCTCTCTCTCTCTCCCCCTCGCGACTGGCAAAGCTACCATGAAATCTAATCACAGAAAAAGTGGGCATTCAAATGTTGGGTTATGGAGTCTAAACCAAAGCCGAGTGAAGTTTGGGTGAAAGTCTAAACCGAGAGTGAGTTTGAGTTTGAGTTAAAGTACTCAAGGTGGAGGAGAAGGAGAAGGAGACCAAGGCAGCGGAGTAATTTGGAAGACATGCATAGCTATGCGGTCGCATGCCTCGATTCCAGAATTGCTCGGTTTTCTTGTTCTAACGAGATTTCGACTCATTATAGGTTTAGGTCTTCCAAATAAATTATATATAAATAATGGGTGAGGCCGTGAAGGTCATATATTGTGCATGCTTATGGAGAGAGCTAGGATACACAAGTGAGAGGCACAAAATAGTGTCAAGGAGAGAGACAGGAGGGTGGGGGGCTAAGAGAGCCATGAAGAGCGATCCCACAACCCTAGCCATGACCGAGATGTGTGTGTTCTTTTAGAGGAGTGAATATACATATATGAGAGTGTTATTCATGGAGAGTGTTCATGTTTAGATCTTAGTGATTGCGTGAGCGAAGTTGTAACCACCACCATACATTGATCATAGTGTATATTGACGCGTCAACTGGGTTACCAAATCTTACATTCTTTCTTTCACATTATCTGTTTGTTATTGATTCTCCCCATGTTAGGACTAATGGTATGGGTTAGGTGGGTGTGTGACCCTCCCCCCTCCCAAAATCCCCAACATCAAAGAGGGTAGAGGGTTCATCTAATTTCCAAAGTTGCTTACCAACTCATTTTTTTTTTCCTAATTAAGACTCAAGTCTCATTATTATCATAATATTTGTTGCAAGTCAGCTGCTGGATTTTCAACACAAGCATGTCCAACACCACAAACCAAGATTTACACAATTGAATAGTTGATAAAAAATTATGAACAGATACAATACTAATGTTTTAGTTTGTTTGTTGAATGGATGGAGGATGTTAATTTGTAAGGATCATCCAGAAAAAAAAACATAAAGAAGTGCATAATGCATACTAGAAGATAAAATTATTAAAGCATTTTCCACTATTGATTAAATCTGCCTTCTATTTCCAGTACACAATGAAGAACCCTTACAATCTAACATATAACAGCCAATAAAAGAGATGTATTAACTAACTACATAAAGGAAGCTTTTTTGTCCCCCATGTCTAATCAGTAAAATATGAAAATGAACTTCCAAACCAAAAGGTAAAACTTGAAAAATCAGAGACTCAATTTTACGAAGCTGAAACTATATTTATATAAGATTTGCTCCAGTGTAAGGCGCCGATGGTAGGGCAAAATCTCGCCCCATTGGAGATGGGTGGTTTGATAACCTTGTCCACGGCCACAGTTTATAATCTGTTGCCACTTGTCAATGACCTATTACTATTTTCCATTCATAATGTCATACTCCCTCCGTCCCATACTTATCGCTACTTATTTCCATTTTGGGCGTCCCATACTTATTGCTACTTACCCAAAATGTTCACTTTTCTCTCTCCTATCCACTCACAACAACTATCCACTAACTTATTTTCTCTCTCCTACCCACTCACAATACTTACTTTTTCAACATATTTTCTTAATCCCCGTGCACTCCCATTTAGTAGCAATAAGTATGGGACGGAGGGAGTATTCATTTTTACCAAAGTACCCATGTAACATGAGAATAACTTGGGTGTGGCAGCTTTACACTACCTTAAGTGCAAATCTTCAAATTCCCGATCTGAATTGTTTTCTCAAAGCAAAGTCCAGGCAACATAGATTAGTAGGAGCCATATCTTTCTGACTTCTTATATGTTCTCTAGATCATTTTACAAATTCGGATCCCTTACAAGGGGGTCCGAACATGGAGTATACTAGAAATAACTTTTTTTTATAAGCGAGTATACTAGAACGATAAGGATAAATGACCTATTTGACTAGTGAGCCTATCATCAATTCTACCTATCTCCAAGTGTTTAATGCTTTAAGCAGGCCAAGATGCTTAGATTTTGTTTTTCAAATCTCTCCCCCAACCCCCCAAAAAAGGAAGAATATAATGTTTTCTATCTTTACTGAGCGGAAATGTTGACATGGCATTTGTTGGACCTATTTCTTAGTAGTGGTGCGGCCGTCCTACCAGATCATTTTCATGACCAAATATTGACTCTACATCAAAATAGTTGCAATGCAATGAAAAGTAGTACTCCCTCCATCCCAAAATGATAGTCCTATTTGACTTTTCAAACATTTTAAGGTTACATTCGAAGTTTTAGAAATTCAGAGATTTTGAAGCCTTAATTTTGGAAATGAGACTAACTTTCTGGGATAAACAAAAAAGGGAAATGGTCTATCATTATGGGACGGAGGGAGTATTACATAAGACTACATTACATACGAAGCAATATTGCCAGCATAACTTGAAGATGATAAAAAAGAATCAAATTACCATGAACACATTACCTGACCAGTGCTTTGAAGCCGCCCTCTATATACACGCCCGAACCCTCCTTCTCCTAAGAAGCAATCTGGCCTAAAATTGTTTGTTGCAGCTGCAAGCTCACGGAAAGTAAACGTTTGGGCAGCAATCTGACTATCAGGTGTATCCTTAGGTCCTGATGATTCCCTCTTTAACCCAGTGTTGTTTCTTGCTTTCATTCTATCAACCCCTGAAAATCAAACACATTACATTGGTGCCAACCCCAAGATAACTATAATTCATGTTAAATCATAGTATCACCTTATTACATTTGTTCAGTACGAAATTATTACAATGGCACTTCAATAAGGAGGATTAGATTTGCTCTAACACATCAATTGTAAAGAATTCTTAGCAATGATTCGTGAACTTAGACAATGCAAGGTTAAATGATGGCACAATTTTTTCAGCGACTAAGGATTCTGCTCAAGTAGTAATCTAGCCTAGGACCAATCATATATTGATCTATCATATATTAGAAAATTAAAAGGAGCTATCTTTCGTAAATTAGTCATGATTTAATGGGGTCTACATTGAACAAATAATATTTCTAAAAAATCAAATATATATATATAACAAAATCAAGGTAGATAAATCTGTGAGCAATAATCAATGAAAATCAAATACCAAACCTCGACAAATGAAGATATTCATAATGCAGCCAAACCCAGATCAGATCAAAGATACCACTAGACAAATACATACAATATAAACAGTGAAAACACACACACACACACACACAAAGACTTACCAGAAGACAATCTGGAAATATTGGAAGGCAGGGAAGAATGAGGGTCACGGCGATCATCTCTATCTTTCTGGGAATTAAATTTTTCATCTTCCCTTGAATCAAAACAAGAAAAGCAACCCATCTCTCTCCTCCCCAAAAAATCAAAAATTCAAAAATCAATCAAAATCGTTAAAATTCAAGTTTCCCGGTGCATCAAAACATTTCCCCCAATTAAATCAACTCAAATCATCCAAGAAACCCAAATGGGTATCTAGAAAAAAAATCTCTCTTCCAATTTCGATCCCAATCGTAATTTTGATCGAATTAGATTCGAGAAAAACAAGAACACAACCAGGCAAATGAAACAGCTAGCTTAAGATAAAATAAATTAGATTAAAAAAGTGAGATGAGATTGGAATTGGAATTGGATTGAGAACTGAAGGCTAGTGTGTGTTTTTGTGACAGAGATGAAGCCGGCTTTGTCTGTAATCAACTTTCCATTACATCACCGCAAGGATATTTCCCTTCCGCGCTCTCTCAAATAAACACACGTATACTCCTATATACATATACACACTCCTATATTTCAATTTTTTTTTTTTTTTCATATAATAAATTATTAATGTGGGACTAACAAATTGATTAGAAATTTCTTCAAAAAAAAAAAAAAAATTAATTAGAAATTGCATCAACTATTTAGCATGTTAATGTAATTGACCAACTCTCTTTCTACGTACTCTCTTGTGACCAAATTAATTTTTTTTTTAAAAAAGTCTCACACTTTATCTTTAGAACTTTGTAAAATAACCTCTAATATATATGTAATTTATATGCTAAAATGATGTTATAATAATTTAATTATGTTGTAATCATGAAATAGTGCTCATCGTTTGACCATAACATGCTTTTCTTTTCATAGTGAGATTTTAAAATGAGTACGCCACAAGTTAAAAATCTACTTTTCATATTTAGAGTCAATAATAGCATAAATCAAGTTTAGATCCACTATCTATTCACACCCTTGTCTCAAAAGGACAATGTTACTTGAATAATACTAGGGGCACAAAAAAATCACACAATCTTTCTCACAAAATTTTAGTTATAATAATTTTATTGGTGTTTTTAAGTAGAGTGTTGCGGGTCCATTATTGATGCAACCAATAAAATATCGTCACCTCATTTTGTGAACAAGATTTTGTAACCTTATTTTGTATCCTTAGCATTGCTCATGTCACTTATACTTAGAAATTTAATTAAAATTAACTAAAAAATCATGAAAAATGAAATTATAATTGTTGTGAATATAAAAAAGTGATACTGTAGTGCGTTAGAATAATTTTACTTCAAAATTTATATTTATTTATGCTCAAAAATACATATTGACACATTTTAGGACAGGTAAGTAAAAAAGTGAAATTGATTGTCATTAGTTATAGTTACTCTTTTCACCCATTTAATATATAAGTACAGTTTTGAATATTTATATCTTTAATCTATTATAATTGTTTACTCATTTTATATTAATTTTTAATAAATGTGTAAAGTCTAACTAAAAAGCTTAAATTGAAACGAGTAATACCTAAATACTTTCTTCTTCTTTTTTACTAAAATAGAATGTTGGGGAATTAAAGAAATTAATTATACTAATATTTATATTGGATTAGCTATTATAAGTATGAAAATTAAAGTAAGAGAATATGGGGTAGGGAATGTTAGAGACATTATCTCACATCGAGAATTGACGAATCTTGTCTATAACATATAAGGATCCTAGACCACTCCCCTTAGCACCAATTGGTTTTAACGTGGAACTTCAGACTTTAAAATGATATCAGAGTCACCGATCTATGATGGTCTGATTGCTTCTACAAGGCCTAGTATCGTCTATCTTAAACAAGGTCCACGTGTTCAACCCTCGACCTTCTCTCCGGGTCACATGTGAGTTATCCCACATCTAATAAAGAGAGAAACATAGACCAATAGATAGTGTTGAGAAATATATCGGTGGAGAGGAGTATGATAATATATGTTTATTTACTCTCAAATAACTTACAATTGCCCAAGCCTCTATTTATACACAAACCTAAACCCTAATACTTGATCAATACTCTATTCCTAATTTATATCCACTAAATAAGGTAACAATATTAACAAAATATGTCCAGAATATTTACGTGAGATATACACAATCTCCTAATTCTGTTCAGCTTGATCATATCTTCGGGTCGATTTGATCTCGATCTCAATATCTTCAACTTGGCCCGTCTCGATCTCGATCTATCTCAATCTCCAACTCCCCCCCCCCCCTCAAGTTGGAGGATCTACAACGTAGATACCCAACTTGCCAATATGACAATCAAAACGGGGAAGAAAAAAATCAGTTTTTTTTTTTTTTAATAATCCAAAGTCAAAGATGAATGACTTCCATTCACATGACCTCTCACTCCATATTTCTTCTCTGAACAATTGTAACGACCCCAAAATCCGTCTTTATTTATTTTATATTTTGGGAATTTTTAATTTAAAATTATGTGCGTATTTTATGTGTTGCATCATATTATATGAATTATACATCTTATTGGATTATTTGAGTTAGTTAAAGAGTTAGTATTAAGGTTGTTTTGGGAATTAAGTTGTGTTAGTGGAATTTTATGGGCCAAAGTATAAAAATAAGGTTCAAGGGCTTGGTTGTTCAATTTGAAAGTGGGGGGTTTAAATGAAAGTTGAAAATAGCATAAACCATCCTTATCTCCCCCTCCCTCACTCTCTGCGCCACCTTCACACACACACACACTAAATTTATTTGCTTCCTCCACTGTTGATGAAAGAAGAAAAGGTAAGGTTTTTGTTTTGTTAATTTTACTTCTTTTAATTTACTACTCCATTTTCAAATCTAATTATATATAAATGATCAGGGTGTTGAATAGATCATTTCTACCCGAACAAATATTATTTCTGTGATACTTTTCCAGAAAATAGGTAAGTTACTAATCCCCCTTTAATTATTAAAATGGTCATATATATGTTATATATGCTATATGTGTTGAAAAATAATGTTTTGAATGCTTTTATGTTACTTGTAATTTTGGGACAAAGGGAGTAGTATGGAATTGGCTTTAGATGGATGTTAGTGTTGTTTTTAGGCTGAGTTCATAGCCTTGGGCAATTTTATAAATGTTGTATGTTGTAAGTGTTATACTTGTGGAACGGTGAAACGAATGGAGTATAATTTATATTGGTTTTGGCCATAACTTCGTCATCCGGACTCCGTTTTGGTCGTGTAAACTATCGTTGGAAAGCTCTTCTCGAGTACTACACGATGGGTTGGTTTTTCAGTTGGGTTATGATTTTTATAGTATGGAAATCCAGTAGGTGTTTAGTACCAAAAAGAGTATTAATGGTTCATTATGGTAGAGTTGGTCTTTTGTGATCAAGTTTGAATTGATGTGATCGTTTGGATTGATTGGGTGATGACTTAATGTCAATATTGTGTACACTATTATGAAAACGTGTTTACTTCTCTATGATGAGCTTGTGTGGTTCCCTACTTTGGAATCATACCCCGTTTGTTGTTTAAGCAAGTATTCTTTGTTTCGTTTTGTGTAAAGTCCAGCTGGTACTTTTGTGTATGTTCGGGCAATGATAGGGATTATAATGGCACACGAGCCAAGTTCATTATAAGGCTCATATCATTGGTTTCCCATTTTTAACCCCCTTCCTTAGGCCAAAGGTTGGGCACTTTGGGTTATGACTCTGTGTCATTTTCTGTTGTTGTTGTTGTTGTTTGGTTCCGGAACCCGTTTCAGCTCTTCGATGCTGCTCAGTTGAAGCCTCTCAGATGGTTATTGTTTTGGTTCAAGAACCTTGGCTCAGTATCCATGTATGAGTGTTTAATTCCGCCTTATGTGTTGTATGATGAGTTGGTCGTTATTTCCAACCGGTATGGGACAGTTGGCGATAGGGAGCCTCTCATATTATGTGTTATATGCTATATGATCATTTGTGGCATTGTTCCTTTATGTTTATCATATTAGCATGTAATGTAGTTGCATTTTAGTAACTTACTGAGATTTATTCTCACCCTTATTTGTTTACTGTTTTAGATAAGAAGGAGCCCAGGGGATAGGTCACATCACAGGGAGGACGTCGAGAAAGAATTTTGGGTAAGACATTTGAGAAGTGTTGTGTAAGGCTACATTATGTAAATGTACAACCTGGTGGGTAGTGTACCCGTGACTTGATTGTTGTATCACCTCTTTTTGGTTTATGTTGGTGATTTGTAAATAGTAAGTAAAGTGTGTGACCAAGTGGCTAAGTACTTGTTTGTGAAAGTTTGTTTTGTGACTTGTAGTCAAGTCTAGTAAATGTTGTTTGGTTATATGAACTTTTTATGAAAGTATATTTCGAAAATTTTTCCTAAAATGTTTTATGACGTCTTCCGTGCGTGTCCCGGACGTGGGGCCAAGTAGGACCATGGGTCGGGGAGAGACACCAATAGTCTTCGTGCCCTTTCCCATCATACTTGTGGGCATGCATTCTTTCATTCGGTTGTTCTGCAACTTCTCTTAAATTGCTCAGCGGTTGTAACTTCCTCTTTTTTTTTCCCAACCTACGGCATACTGTTAGTGTTTATTCCGCAAGTGCACGGGTGTATGTAGTATAGAAAGTGCAAGAGCGAGTCGATCCCACGAGGACAACTTTACTTACAAAATATCTTTGCTTAAAATAAGAAAATAAAGAAAAGAAAATGATTGGGGGTTATAAAATTGTTTTTCACTAAACTAGAAATGAAATTGCGATTACTATAACTTAGATAAAAACTCTTATATTTTAAGGAATCCTTGGGATTGGAACATCAACAACATATATTCATCAACTATCCATGCTCTATTTAGATTAAAGTTTCATTTTAAAACAAGGATGGTATGCTTGGCCTACACTACTTCTCACGATCAAGCAAGTAGCGTTTGTATTCTCATACTAATTATACCCTATCTCTCGATGGCCCATAATTAGTAAGAATCCATTAAGTTTTCTTTATGAAAATCATCATACTTTCCACTCAAGGAGCATCCCTAAGCCATTACACTACTCTCGTGAGTAATGAACTTAGTTCTGACTATATGGATCCGCTAATCAAGGTTCTCCGATCAGTACTTCCCTTGATTAACTAAAATTCATACAACTCATGGACGTCATCATGGTCGTAGGCGTTAAAGTTTGATATAGTAGATTTTTTAAGATGAAGAAAGTAAATTTAGAGCATGAATATTAGTAAATACAAGTGTTTGTTGAGTTTCCAATCCCAAGAAATAGGGGGATTACTCACAAGCCATTTGTGAAAAGAGAAGAATAAGATGAAGATGAGATAAAAGAGTAGAGATACTTATTCTGAACTTGAAATGGAGACAAAGACTTGAAAATAACCTCTTGATATTATTGCTTGAGAAACTCAGAAGTTTGTTCAAGAAATAATGAATATCTTTCACAAATTCTGAGAATTATTTGATGTTTTAAGAGTACAAATTTCACTATAGTAAGTTTACAATGTTTCTAGATATTTAAACTACTGATTTTTACATCTATTTATAAGCCTTGGAGGAGGGGAGGCAATCTTTCCCGTATGGGTGCTTGGAGAGGTCTTCATTTGAAAAGGCACCTTTTGCTGATTCAGGGGGTGCTCGGCCGAGTCAAGGAAAAGTGCTCGGCCGAGCAAGCCTTCGAAAATAAATCTGCCTTTCTGATTCCCTATGCTCGGCCGAGTCAAGGGTACTGCTCGGCCGAGCAGACCTTGCTTTGACTGGACTTTTGACTTTTAATGGACTAGCTTATTTCCTTCTTTTCCAAGCGTTCTTCCTTCACAAAGATGATGCCTTAGCTCCCTTTTTCCTCACAATGTACTAAAAACCTGTTTGCATCATAAAAACATTCTCCAAGTGCATTATATCAAATAAAGAGTAGAAAATAAGTAATTTAAGTGGAATAAAAGCTAATAAACTATATTTTTAGACCTTAAATGACTATAAAATAGTCATTTATCAAACTCCCCACACTAGAATCTTTGCTTGTCCTCGAGCAAGTTAAATGTTCAAAAAGAGAGGAGTGCAAATGACACTAGTAGAAAAACAAGAAAGGTCTTCAATGCTCCCTCAGAATATTGTTATATAATATTACCTTTATAAAATTTCTTCCTTTTAAGTTTTTCATCTCAAAGAGATTTGTAAAGAAGAAGGTAGGATGATATTGAAGTGCAAATAGAAAAGTTTGAATGTTAATATAACATGAATAAATACCATTGAATAAGAGCATATAGAGATAACCAAATGAATTTGTGGGGGCATAAGTATGAATTAAGAATTATATTCACTCTTTCAGAATGCTTTGTGAATAAATTTTTCATGCTTGAATATACATTTCTTAAACTATGATCTTTATTCTTTAACAAAGATGTCCATATGTCGTTATGCATTTTGAATCACAAAAATTGATGAAAGGCGAAGGATGATAGTGGAATAAGGTTCGAGATTTGATTAGTTAGACGTGGCAATTGAGTTTCTTGCTTCTAAATTGTCACACTCTATAATGATATATTCATTTAGATATTTGAATGGACAATCAAAAGAAGAATAAATTGATTAATTAGCCTCTTAAAAGTGGGAATGGAAAGATGGATTAAAGCGAAAATTTTTGTGATTCATAAGCATAACAAGGATGAAAAACCTTTGAAAAAGAGTAGAAATGAAAGTTTTTGAGATGCAAAATCAAAAAATGTTTTAAAAGTTTCACAAGTATGTTGTATCCAAACTTAATGCCCACAAACTTATTAATAATGTAATGCTTCTATTCAATAAGATTTAAAAGTTCATATTAATTTTGAAAATTTTCCATTTATAATCCAATACAATCCTATGTTGTTATTATCAAATATCTTAAGAAGTAAAAGTTAGAAGGAAAAAGTTTTACTTAGGCAAATGATAATAAGGATAACATTCTCATCAACGGGAGCATTGGCTAAATATTTTTTTTTTTTTTTATTTTTTTTTTTTTTTTTTGAAAATAGGGAACATTGCCCTTACATTTTCTTTGAAAAGAAAAACATAAAAAGAAGATAAAGAAATTTAGAAAGAAAAGAAATAAATAAAAAAAAAATAGATACTACCCCCCCACACTTAAATGAAACATTGTCCCTAATGTTTGAAAAGTAGGAATGAAAAATTGGGACAAGAATAATTTTAAAGGAGAGGGAGAAAGAGGTACCGACTAGAATGGTGGCGGTGGTGGCGGTGGTTGCTGATTTGGAGGCATGAAATTCATCCAATTTCCAATTCCATAGTTGTAAATGTAATCAACTCTTCCCTGAATGTGGTTGACCCGATCCTCTATGTTGGTGCGAAATTGATCAAAATTGGTGGAATATTGATCGAGTCGGTTAAGGATTTGAGTATTTTGTTGGTACATTTGGTTTTGCTGGATGAACATTTGGTTGAATTGGTCATAAAAATCGGGAGGCATTTGGTTTTGGAAATGGTGTTGTTGCGGTTCTTCTTGCTGCTCTCCCATTGGCTCATTTTGTTGAATATTGGGTCCTTGATTACTTGGAAAAATCCAAGTTTGAGGTTGGTTTAAGGTGATGATGGGCAATTGGTTGTTGGGTAAGCGGGTGTATGGTCTTCTATTTGCTCCTCCTCCAACATACATTGTATAGCTTCCTTCCTCATTTTCAGAAATCATATTCATCACTTTAAGGGCAGCTATGTCCAATGCCCTTGAACCTCGAACTGGTTCCCAAGCGTTTGGTCCTTCCTCAGGTATCTCAATGTGCACATATTCAGCAAATAATGTTATCATTCCCCCAATATGAATATCTCCAGGGAAATTAGGGGAAACATGGTCCAAAAGACGGTCGACTAACCATTTCCCTAGATTAATTCCCCTATATCCAGTCACGAAAGCCCAAAGGAGAAACAACTCAGGTCTATTTATTGTTCCTTTATCCTCTCTTGCAAAGATAGTGCACGCATACATTCTATGGATGTAGCGGAGAACGGGGTGGACAATTAAGGAAGCCTTAGCGGTTCTAGGAAGTAAAGGTGTTTGCCCAGTGATTTGTAGCCAAAAGAGGTCCGCATTAAACTCTGGAGGGAACTCATTTGTTAGGTTTCTAGGGGAAGGCCAACCAAGAATTTCATTTATTTCTTCCAAATCAAGCTTATAGGAATTATTCAAGAGACGAAATGTTAGTCTAATATCCTCAAATTGCTCACCCGATGCTATGTCTATCCTATCCCTTGTTGTTTTTGACACTGTGCTTAGGAATTCGAGGGTGATGCTTTCGTAAGTTTTTGCCTGAGATCGCAAGAAATCTTGCGCTTCCAATCCTATGTGCAAATTCCAAATATTTCCTTGAATACCTAATGACCCCATAGCATCAAAATTTGGGAATTGGGTTGGCTTAACATCTTTTCCTGCTAACCTTTCAAATCTTTTTAGCTCGGGATTAGATTTAAATTGGATTCCCAAATTATTTAGAGTAGGAACTAAATTTGAACTTGAACCCTCACCCTTCTTTGATTTCTTAGTCCCACTCCCAGAGGCTTTAGATGCCTTAGAAGTTGCCCTCTTTCCACGACTCTCCATTACAACAATAATTAGAAACAGAGCAAGATAACCCAAATGATTCTAGAGAGAGAAAGAGTGAATATTTTTGTTACCCGAATGTTAATGATGGAATGAGCTTCAATCTTTGTTCTTCCTCCTCCAATAGCTTTAAAATTCCCAAAAGAATGAACCTTGACCTTCAATTTCAACTAAACCCGGATTTTGAATTTTGGGGCAAAACCTAGGGTTTTGATTTCGGGTGAATTGGACAGTAATTGGTTGTTTTGAGGTGGGTTTGGTGTTTAGAGGTGTGATGGAGATGAGATTTGATGAGAATTGTGGGTTTGATTGATGATTTTCATGGGTTTGGCAATCTTGGGTTATTTTCGGTTTTGAGAGATTTTGGGATGATTTGGTGGGTTTTGATGGTTGATATGGTGTTTGGGAGGTGAAGAAAGGTTGAGGAGGTGTTATTTGGTCGGAAAGAAGGGTGATTTGGTCGGAATTTGGGGAAGAAGAGGGTAAGGTGTTGGGTTTATAGAGGGTTTAGAGAAGAAGAGTAGAAGAAGAAGATGAAGAAAATTTTGGGAAGAAAATCAAAAGACCCGTTTTTTACCAAAATTCGCCAGTCAACCCCGATATGCTCGGCCGAGCAGGATTCCTTGACTCGGCCGAGCGATCCTCTTCTGAATGTACCACTTTCTGACTCTCTTCTGCTCGGCCGCGTCTTGTATGGTGCTCGGCCGAGCGAAACCTGAAATAACTTTTTTTTTTTATATATATATATATATATATATATGTATACATATATACCTACAAAACAAATAAGAATAATAATAAAATAAAAAATAAATAAATAATTAATGAATAAATAAATAATAATCCACCGGTTATCATCCCGATGATGCTTGTTTAACGTCATTAGCTCGACGCCTTTCTTTTAATAAAAATGGCATGGTTTTGAGATGGCCTATTGTCCTTGACGATTTTTCATTGCATATCCGTTGGTTTGATTGAGGCCCTATGATCGATGCACATGCGCCATCCATTCTTTTTCTTTGACGGATTAATTTACGATAGTCTTCACATGTTCGAAATCCCGTTGTTTTCTTGGGTGATACTTCTTTTGACCTCTCTATGATATCATCCCCTTCATCTTCGTCATGTAGCATCCTTTTCCAGTCTATATTCTTATCATTGGCCCTTGACTCCTTAATTCCTTTGACATATTTTTCATAAGTATTTAGTTTGTCTATATGATCCTTTTTTGGATCCATAGATTGAAGGACATTTATTTCCTTATGATTATTTTCAAAGGCTTTATCATTTTGACAATAGTTTTCAAAAGTTGGGTTTTGCTTCCAAAATTCCTCTGTCACATTTCCTACATTTAGAGTAAGCGTACCCTTTTTAACATCTATAATAGCTCCTGCTGTGGCAAGGAAAGGCCTACCAAGGATGACTGGAATATCTTTATCCTCCTCTATTTCGAGGATCACAAAGTCGACAGGGATGATTAAACTCCCTATACGACAGGGCAAATTTTCCATAATACCGATCGGGTATTGTATGGATCGGTCTGCCAATTGGAGAGATATGGTAGTGGGCTTGAGTTCCCCTACACCTAATCTCACACTTACCGAAAAAGGCATTATACTTACACTAGCCCCTAAGTCAAGCATAGCGTTTTCCACGTTGCACCTACCGATACTACAGGGGATAGAAAAAATGCCGGGGTCTTTGAGTTTTGGGGGAAGTTTCTTTTGTAGAATTGCACTAACGTCTTCCGCCAAAGTAAAGTTCTCAAATTCTTCTAAAGACTTCTTCTTAAAAAGCATTTCTTTTAAAGGTTTTGCATAAGAAGGTATTTCTTTTACATCATCGGAATAAGGAACTCTAACATTTAAAGACTTCAAAATTTTCAAAAACTCAGCATGTTGATCATTAACCCCTTTCTTGATTAGTCTTTGAGGATAGGGTATTGGTGGTTCAAAGTATTTATTGTAACTAATCTCGCTTTTACCATTCTTAGTCTCAACTTCTAGTGGGGTTGGACTATTGTTCTCTTTTTCCTTACTTAGCGAGACTATTACATTTGCATGCTCGTTAGGCCTTTGAGGTTGACCGGGAAGACTCCCTTGTGGTCTATGCGATGTGCTGGCCTGCTGAGCTTACTGATTTTCAAGCATCTTATTATGCGCTGCTAGGTTATCAAACCTACTATTCAAAACTTTAAAGTTTTCCCTAAATTCATTATTAATCTTCTCCTGATTTTTATTATTTTCGACCATATAGTCTATAAGAAGATCTAATTTAGATTTAGGGGGAGGGAAAGAATTATTGTTGAAGTTCTTGGGTACAAATCCCGGGGGTTGTGAGGAAGGTTGCGGGTTTAAAACATTATTACTTCTATAGGAAAAATTGGGGTGATTCTTCCATTCGGAATTGTATGTGTTAGAATACATACCCCCTCTTTGTCCATTAGAATTAACAAAATTGACTTGCTCACTAGAATTAGTGTCAAACAAATCACAACTTTCACTACTATGTGAGTTTGACCCACATAGTTCACAAATAACGTTAATGTTAGCCACGGAATTTGTATTCAAGTTATCAATCTTCTTAAAAAGCATATCAAATTTCGAAGATAGAAGAGTAACAACATCAACATTAAACTTACCTGCTGTTCCTTGCGGTTGGTCCCTTTCATTAGACCATTGGTAGTGGTTCAAGGCGATGCTCTCGATCAAGTCATATGCCTCATCCACTCCTTTGTTCATTAATGCTCCTCCTGCGGCAGCATCGATGGTCTCTCTAGTCTTGAATGTGAGACCATTGTAGAAGGTGTGCACTATCAACCACTTTTCAAGCCCGTGGTGTGGACACATCCTTAAAAGCTCCTTGAAGCGCTCCCAAGCATCATATAACGACTCATCTCCATTTTGACTGAAATTTGTTATCTTGGTCCGGATCTGAGCGGTTTTGGATGGAGGGAAGAAGCGTCCAAGAAAGGCTTCTTGAACTTGGTCCCAAGTTGTTAATGAATTGTGGGGGACCGAGTTCAACCATTGTTTCGCCTTATCCCTTAATGAGAATGGAAAAAGGCGCATCCGAATAGCCTCCGGAGTGACACCGAGAACTCGGGTGGTGTCACAATACTCCCAGAAGGATTGGATGTGAAGGTGGGGATCTTCAAGTACCGAGCCACCGAATTGGTTATTCATAACCATATGCAAAAGTTGTGGGTTGATCTCAAAGTGGGCTGCGTCGGTATTTGGTATGATGATGGGTGTCCTAGTTCCCGGGGTACTTGGGTTAACAAACTCCCGAAGGGTTCTAGGTGGTGGCGTGGCAGGTATTCCGTCACCGTCTCCATTTTGGTCACCATTTTGTGCCATTTCTGCTTCTAGGAATTCTCTGAATTTTCTTAACCTTTCGTGAAAGGTCCTTTCTGGCTCCGGATCAAACTCTTCAAGAGGCTTCCGGGCTCTTTTCATATACTCCGAGAGTACCTAAATGAAAAAAAAATATAAAGACACAAATTCTTTGACGGGATGTTAGATAATCAATAAAAAAATAAAAATTAAACTAAAAACTAAAAACAGAAAGCAAAGAAAATTTTTTGAAAGTAAACCGTTGTCCCCGGCAACGGCGCCAAAAACTTGTTAGTGTTTATTCCGCAAGTGCACGGGTGTATGTAGTATAGAAAGTGCAAGAGCGAGTCGATCCCACGAGGACAACTTTACTTACAAAATATCTTTGCTTAAAATAAGAAAATAAAGAAAAGAAAATGATTGGGGGTTATAAAATTGTTTTTCACTAAACTAGAAATGAAATTGCGATTACTATAACTTAGATAAAAACTCTTATATTTTAAGGAATCCTTGGGATTGGAACATCAACAACATATATTCATCAACTATCCATGCTCTATTTAGATTAAAGTTTCATTTTAAAACAAGGATGGTATGCTTGGCCTACACTACTTCTCACGATCAAGCAAGTAGCGTTTGTATTCTCATACTAATTATACCCTATCTCTCGATGGCCCATAATTAGTAAGAATCCATTAAGTTTTCTTTATGAAAATCAGCATACTTTCCACTCAATGAGCATCCCTAAGCCATTACACTACTCTCGTGAGTAATGAACTTAGTTCTGACTATATGGATCCGCTAATCAAGGTTCTCCGATAAGTACTTCCCTTGATTAACTAAAATTCATACAAATCATGGACGTCATCATGGTCGTAGGCGTTAAAGTTTGATATAGTAGAATTGTTTAAGATGAAGAAAGTAAATTTAGAGCATGAATATTAGTAAATACAAGTGTTTGTTGAGTTTCCAAT
The DNA here is from genome assembly GCA_026119855.1 of Campanula takesimana. Classification (NCBI taxonomy): domain Eukaryota; kingdom Viridiplantae; phylum Streptophyta; class Magnoliopsida; order Asterales; family Campanulaceae; genus Campanula; species Campanula takesimana. The sequence goes on from JAOWBW010000069.1 coordinate 2,168,514, forward strand.
CCCAAGAAATAGGGGGATTACTCACAAGCCATTTGTGAAAAGAGAAGAATAAGATGAAGATGAGATAAAAGAGTAGAGATACTTATTCTGAACTTGAAATGGAGACAAAGACTTGAAAATAACCTCTTGATATTATTGCTTGAGAAACTCAGAAGTTTGTTCAAGAAATAATGAATATCTTTCACAAATTCTGAGAATTATTTGATGTTTTAAGAGTACAAATTTCACTATAGTAAGTTTACAATGTTTCTAGATATTTAAACTACTGATTTTTACTTCTATTTATAAGCCTTGGAGGAGGGGAGGCAATCTTTCCCGGATGGGTGCTTGGAGAGGTCTTCATTTGAAAAGGCACCTTTTGCTGATTCAGGGGGTGCTCGGCCGAGTCAAGGAAAAGTGCTCGGCCGAGCAAGCCTTCGAAAATAAATCTGCCTTTCTGATTCCCTATGCTCGGCCGAGTCAAGGGTACTGCTTGGCCGAGCAGACCTTGCTTTGACTGGACTTTTGACTTTTAATGGACTAGCTTATTTCCTTCTTTTCCAAGCGTTCTTCCTTCACAAAGATGATGCCTTAGCTCCCTTTTTCCTCAAGAATGTACTAAAAACCTGTTTGCATCATAAAAACATTCTCCAAGTGCATTATATCAAATAAATAGTAGAAAATAAGTAATTTAAGTGGAATAAAAGCTAATAAACTATATTTTTAGACCTTAAATGACTATAAAATAGTCATTTATCACATACTGCACATCACATGTTGTCATTTCTTCTCGGCATGCTACTCTTCATGCAGCGCCGGTTTATGTTCTGGCAGTGGCGAGGCTAGGGCAAAGGGAAGGGGGTCATTCGACCCCCTTGAATTTTGAAATGTGTCAATTTTAGTACCTTCAAAATTTTAGAAAATGACATTTACGACAAAAAAAAATATGATGAATTTATTCATTTTGACCCCCTTAAATTTGAGAAAAAAATGCACTATTCGACCCCCTTGTATACTAAATTTGTAAACCTCAACAATAATACTTATCCCCAAGCAACCTTGACCCCCTTATCGGAAAATCCTGGCTTCGCCACTGTGTTCTGCTCGCGCTCCAGCATGTTTGTCTCGCACAATCCGTGCCACGTAGGAGCATATTTGGTCTTCATAAATGGGTCCCTCCTCAACGCGTCTGTCGTGCACCTTCCGTGCCGCGAAGAGTCTTCCATGGGCTCCTCCGTCATTTGTTCTTCTCCGCCATGTTGCCGATCATAGCAACGGCGGTTTCATTGCGGAAGCATATGAGTAATCAGGCCCCCCATATCGGAGGCTCTGATACCATGTTGAGAAATATATCGGTGGAGAGGAGTATGATAATATATGTTTATCTACTCTCAAATAATTTACAATTGCCTAAGCCTCTATTTATACGCAAACATAAACCCTAATACTTGATCAATACTCTATTCCTAATTTATATCCACTAAATAAGGTAACAATATTAACAAAATATGTCCAGAATATTTACTTGAGATATACACAGTCTCCTAATTCCGTTCAACTTGATCATATCTTCGGGTCGATTTGATCTCGATCTCAATATCTTCAACTTGGCCCGTCTCGATCTCGATCTATCTCAATCTCCAACTGATAGACTTGAGGAGCTACTTTCCTTAGCACCAATTGGTATTAAGGTGGAACTTCCAACACAGTCCATTATCGCCCCAGTCTTGCCCATGCTCATACTTGGGTCTCTCCCTACTTCTTACTCCGTCTCTAATTCTAAGATGGTATCAGAGAGCGGGTCTGTTACACGTGCAGGCCTAACAGCCCACGATATTGCTCCACACCACCCGATTGATAAGTCCACATTGGCAAGGCGATGCCCAGCTACACGTGAGAGGGCGTGTTAGAGACATTATCCCACTTCTGGAATTGACGAATCTTGCCTATAACATACTCCTTCCGTCCCACCCGAATTATGATTTTTGGGTTGGGCACGGGGATTAAGGAAAAAGTGTAAATGGAGTAGGTGTTGTGAGTATGAAATGTGAAGTAGGAGAGAGAAAGTGGGGTAGAGAATAATGAGTGGGAAGTTGTTGTTAGTGTGAACGTGGGTCCCATTAAATAAAACAACTCTATTTTTGGGTTGTCTTAATTCGAATAAGACACCCAAAATGAAAATTTATCCTAATTCGAGTGGGACGGACTGAGTATAAGGCTAGGCCACTGCCCTTAGCATCAATAGGTTTTAAGGTGAAACTTCAATAGTGAGTGTGGTTTTGAGTGGGTAAGGGGTAAATATAAAGTCACAAAAAAGTGACACAAAATTAGGCTTATAAAATGATGTGTCATGATTTTGTTGGTGCTTTTAAGTAGAGTGTGCCGGGTCCACTATCGATGCAACCAATAAAATATCGCCACCTCATTTTGTATCCTTCATTTCGTGGAATCTTTTTGTGCCCCTAGCATTGCCCATGGGTAAGTGGGTCTCATTAAGTAAAAAAAATATTATCACATTTCCATTTTCGGTTAGTAACCATTAATATGGGACGCCAAAAATAAAAATAAGTACTACCTCCGTCCCAGAGTAAGAGTCTTACCTCTCAAATGCACGGAGATTAAGAAATAATGGAAGTGATTTAAGACCATGCACACCCGTGACCATCTTTTGGTCCATGAAGAGTAAACTTGTGAACCAATTTTGGTTCATGCCAATTAGTGGTGATCCAAATTTGGTTCATGGCCATGAACGAAAATTTTCGTTCATTTCGTGAACGAAAATTGGTTTGAGCTATATGTGTATTTTGTAATTTTGTCTTTTTAAAAAAATATTATTTACATAAAAATATTAAAAATGTTTATAATTTCTTTTTTTCTATAAATAGAGTCTAATTTCGTAATATTTGACATTATTTTAATATTTTATTATTTAAAAAATATTATTTATTTTTTTCTATAAATTTGACACATTTTAATTTTTCATATATTTTAATTTTCTTTTGGGTCAAACGAAGTCGTTAATGTCAAAAATAAAAAAACGCTCACTTTCCTTTTTCCCCTATAAATAGAGGTGAAGGTTGAGTAGGTTATGTACACCTTTTGTTCCTTACTTCTTCTCTCTATAGTTAGCAAAAGCATTCAAGATTTTATTTTCTTGATCATGGATGATTACGGGAATAGTTCTAATAATTCCGAAAATAATCATGATCATCATGCTTGGTTCGAACAAATGCTTGCTAACGATCCCAACTTCGTAAACAATTATATGCAAAACAACATTCAAAATTACCATAACAACTCAAATCCTCTAAACTTCAATCAAAACTCACCCCATCAATTTAGTTCTCCACTAAACCCCCAGTCATCTTTCGGTTATGTACCTAGCTACCAAAGTTTTACTCAAGAGTCACATAATCGCGGAATATATAGGGCGCAAGCGGAATGTTCAAAGCAAAGCTACACATCTAGCTCTCAAAGCAGACCTAATTGAGCATATTTATGCAAGGAACAACGCTTGAGATCATATGCATTATAATATTTATTATCGTTGTTGCTTTTGGTTTGTTTGTTTGTAATTTGCGTTTTTAATTTTCTAATTTTCATGATTGTAATGTTTTAAATTATTGTAATTTGATGTTCATTTATGAGGTTTAAGTCTTTTAAATTATGCAATTACTAAAAATAATAAAATATATTTTATTTTCAAAATGAATAAGTAAAGTAAAGTAAGAGAGAGAATGAGTGGGAGGGAATAGTAAGTTGATTGGTGTTGTGAGTATAAAAGTAAAGTAAGAGAGAGAATAAGTGAGATGAATAGTAAAGATTTTTGCCATTTTAGGAATGAGACTCTTACTCTGGGACGTACCAAAATAGAAAGTAAGACTCTTACTCTAGGACGAAATGAGTAACTATTAATTTGGGATGGAAAGAGTATCGAAGAGATAAGTACTGTCCATCAATCTAGAGATAAATATGATCAAACCAGACGCAAGAGGAAGCCCATTCACGGAGGGGAAATGTTCAATCCAAATCTATATAAGTATATATATATATATATATATATATATTAAAGTTGGTGAGGAGAGCCATGGTGTTGCCACATAAACAAGTCTTAAAGAAAGGTTGCATTTGGTGTTGCCACATCATTACAACTCTTATAAATAAGAGACTTTTCAAATTCTTTTTCTTAGCTAATAGTATTAGCTAATAGTATTAGTTACTATATAGGGTAACTATTATAGTTAGCTACTATAGTAACTAATACTTATAATAGTAATAGTTACTATAATAGGTAACTATTATGGTTAACTACTATAGTAACTAATACTTATAATAGTAATAGTTACCATAATAGGTAATTATTATAGTTAACTATTATAGTAACTAATACTTAAAATAGTAATAGTTACTATAATAGGTAACGATTATAATAGTTAACTATTACTCCCTACATCCCAGAGTAAGAGTCATACTTTCTATTTTGGTATATCCCAGAGTAAAAGTCTTTTTCCAAAAATAGCAAAGAATATTTACTATTCATCTCACTCATTCTCTCTCCTATTTTACTTTTATACTCACAAAACTAATCAACTTATTATTTCATCCCACTCATTCTATCTCCTAATTTACTTTTACACTCACAACATTTACTTCCATCATTTCTTAATCTCCGTGCAAATGAGAGGTAGGACTCTTACTATATAAGTTAATTATTATTATTATTATTATTAATAGTATTAGTTAATCATAATTGTTACAATATATATTAACTATTACTATTAATTATATTATTTAATCATAATAGTTATTATATATGTTAACTATCACTATTAATATCATTAAGTTTTTTTAAATCTTCATACAACAAACTTAAATGTACTTCTAAATTAATCAAAAAACATATTTATTACAACTATGTACAACCAACGCTATGAAAATGTTTTGATTAATTTAAAATATACATATATTTTCAAATAAAATTATTATGTTAATTTATCAATTAAAAACATCAAAAAAGGAAAATACGAAAACATTAACGGGATAGATTCCCGTGCAGAGCACGGGTTACCTACTCGTCCATATTAATAAGGGTGTTGTAAACTCTAAAGTGCACGGTGGTTGGAACAACATGTAGGTGAGACTTTGACTAATGTAAACCTCTGAGATGTGGATTATACAGTTGCACGTCCACTACCCACCCAAACACACAGTAAATAAAATTTGATGCTTCAAAACCAGTCCTCAACTGCCCTCATTTCTGGGCAAAACATTGATTTCAAACACCTAGTATTTGGTTGGCCTTTTTTTTTTTTTTTTTTTTTTTACGAAATTACCTACTTATTTTATTAGAAAAGTGACCTCAGGGCCAATAAAGTGATGATACATATTTCTAGCATAATTAGCGTTAACATGAGCAAATTTCACAACGTTCCTATCTACCTTGAGAATTTCTATACTGCTACAACTCAAAAATAACATTTACTATGCTTTTTTTAGTGGATACCTATGTGATTGTGTGAGACGGTTTCACACATGAGACGTGTCTCGTTGAGATGGTAAATAGGTTGCCCTTTATGGGCTGGGCGAGGCAAAATTATTTTCTCTCTCAACGAGACCCGTCTCATGTGTGAGACCGTCTCACACAAGACTTTATACTCCGTATTAACTATGTTTCAAAATAAATATTTGAATTTGTTTTTGACTAAAGCAATTTTGGACATTAATTTTGGTAATTTTGGGACAGAGTGAGTATAATATTTAGAAACCCACCGAGTTGCTTCTCCTTGAAGAAAAAAAAACTACTCACTCCGTCTCATACTTATCGCTACTTATTTTCATTTTGGGCGTCCCATACTTATTGTTACTTACCCAAAATGTTCATTTTTCTCTCTTATACCCACTCACAACAACTATCTACTAACTTATTTCATCTGTCATACCCACTCACAATACTTACTTTTCCAACATATCTTCTTAATCCTCGTGCTCTCCCATTTGGTAGCAATAAGTACGGGACGGAGTGAGTACACTACTAAAACCAATAGCTGTTTTGGATATACAAAAAAAAAAAAAAAAAAACTATCTAAATATTTGGTTTCTAAACTTGGCATTTTTTATTAGTTAGTCCTTGATGAATACCGTTTATTAATTTGGTTCCTCATGTTGAGTTTTTATGTCAGTTTGCCTTTTTTTATCAGTGAAATGTTCTCTAATACCAAAAATACCCTTGATTTAAATAATATTTTGATGAAGTTTTATTAATTTAATATGTTTTGATTTCTTTTATCTCTCATGATGTGTTTAGTAGGGTGTCATATAAGTGGGGTTTAAGTTAATCAAAAATATGATTAGAAGCCCAATACCCAGTCCACCAAAATCAGCCAACCCATAGCAATAATCCTGTAATGGGCTCAAATAAAAAATAGAGAGAAAGGAGTCCAAAATTAGTCAACAATAATAATAATGGGAAGCCACTCAGGAAAAAAGTGGTGGGATCGGATCGTGGCAAGCACAAAACCAACCAACACCTTCTAAACCGGGTCAACGGTCAACTACCACCTCAACCTTCAAACCAAACTTTACAAAATTACGCGCGAATAGGAACACTATCCATTATTCTCTCCCCTCCCCACAAAATTCATTCCTCACAATTCAATTCTTGTACCAAAAAATAGATCGAAAAATTAAAAAATGGATAGGCAATTCCGAGACAAATCCAACAGTTTTACCAGCCGGATTCGTCACAAGGGCAGCGACATCTTCAGTCCCAGGATGCATTCCGCTTCCTCGCCGGCCGTTATCCAGAAGCAACAACTCATCGTCGAGGAGGAGAGTAACGTTAATGACATTTTATCGACCGAAGATCACGATCAAGTCTCCCGAGACATTGATCGCTTCACGGAGGCGTTATCTGCCGTTGATGACAAGTCAACGGCCCCGGACGTTCCCGACACCGTCGAGACGTTCACGAAAATTATTGAAACGAGGGTGGCAAAGTATCACGCCGGCGAATTCGGGGAGAGGTTTGGTAAAATGACGGAAGAGGACACTTATTTCATCGAGGCGGTTAGGCGAATTTCCAAGCTAGCGAACGCGTTTGGGGAGTTTCCTAATACGACGTCGTTGGATAGGACCAGTGCGGTTCTGCAACGAGCGATGGTGTTCATGGAAGAGGAGTTTCGCGCGCTTCTAGAAGATTCTAAACGGTGCGGCTCAATTACCAAGGTCACGAGTCTCGTGACGACGAAGCACACGTCGTTCAATTTCGACCGGTGTGTTGTACTTGAGCCGGAACCAACCGGCGAGGAAAACGAATTTCCGGGATACTCGCCGTTGCTGGTGACTCGAATGAGCAAAATAGCTGCGACGATGGTGTTCGCCGGTTACGAGACGGAGTGCTGCCAGGTGTATATCATGGCGAGAGGACACGCGTTGAATGAGCAATTGAAGAAAGTTGAATATGAGAAATTGAGTAGCGAAGATGTGCAGAAAATGCATTGGGAATCACTTGAAGGAGAAGTTGTCCGGTGGATCAGGATCGTGAAACAATGCTCCGGCGTTCTTTTTCCCGGCGAACGGAAGCTTGCCGATGCCGTTTTCTCAGAGTATCCCAACATTGGTAGAAGCTTGTTCAGCAATCTGGCACGTGGCATTACCATACAGCTCCTCGATTTTGCTGAAGCTGTGGCGATGACAAAGCGATCCGCACCTGAGAAAGTGTTCAAATTCCTTGATATGTATGAAGCCCTTCGAGATTGGCTCGATCGATTGGGGAATCGGATGCCGAGGTTGGGGACCGGGAGCATGAGATGTATTCGGGGATATCTGCAGTCGGGGACCGAATTGGGAAGCGGTTGTGAACATCTTTAATGATTTTGAGATCTCAATAAAAAATGATGTGGCCAAGACTGCGGTCCCAGGAGGTGCAATACATCCGCTCACGCGGTACGTTATGAACTACTTAGAGTACGCGTGTGGAGAATATAAAGATAGTCTAGAGCAGATCTTTAACCAACACGCAAAGATCGACAACGATCATCTCAATGATGATAGTGCCTCGTTGTTTCCGACGCAGGTGAGAACTGTGATGAATCTGTTGGATTCAAATTTGGAGGCGAAATCGACTTTATATAAAGATCCAGCGTTACGCAATATATTCTTGATGAATAATGGAAGGTACATTTTACAAAAAGCCAAGGCGTCGAAAGAGATACGCCAAGTGATGGGTGACACGTGGTGTCGTCAAAAATCGACGGTCGTTAGGGCATTCCACAAGACATACCAAAGGGATACTTGGGGAAAGTTGTTACAAACCATCACACAAGATGGCTTGCTAGTTAATGGTAAGGTAAATAAACAAGCTTTGAAAGAGAGGTTCAAGAACTTCAATAACATGTTTGAAGAGATACACAAGTCGCAAAGCAATTGGGTTGTTAGCGATGAACAACTGCTATCAGAGCTTCGGGTTTCGATATCTGCTGTTGTTATACCGGCATACAGATCATTTGTAGGGAGGTTTAAGCAACATTTGGATAGTGGGAAGAGCCTGGATAAGTATATGAAGTATCAACCGGAGGATATTGAGACAATGATAGAAGGGTTGTTTGATGGTAATCCAGTGTCCATGAATAAGAGGAAATCGTAGTAAAGGTGTTGAGAATGGTGGTGTTGGTAATTCAGTATATTTGTAATTTTTCGGTTAGTTTTTCTTTTATGTAAGTTATTTTATTTATGGTTATGAAGAGAGGAAATGTGATTTCTTTTAGTAATTTGGGTGGGTATGCAATAAATCATAGGAGAGTCATTTGAAGACATAGTTATGTCAAATGTGTGAATTAACATGGAGCTTGGATAATGAATTCATGAACCATGCACGTTTTTGCAACTAGTTTGTTCTCTATTGTTCGTTTTGAATTTTTTTATTGTATGAATGAAAACAACACATTAGCTTTTATACCATCAGTTATATGTTGTTCGCTTATAATTAGCTTTCTTGTTGTTAATTTGGCAATTGTTGGTGAAAATGTTTTGATTAGAGCAACTTTAGAGTTGCCTGGCTTATCATTTTTTTATTTTTTTTACAATATCCACGTCAGAAAGAGGCGAGGACAGGGATCAAACCCTATTGATCACCGATGGTAAGACTTGGCTTTACCAGTAGATTATTATTGTACCTTCAGATATATGGCTCATTTATGTTGGATGACCCGAATGGGCTTAATAAGCTACCTAGCCATCATGTTCACCCGGCCAACTTTAGGCTGGTCAAGGAGGACTACATGATAGAGTTTATAATTTTTGTGAGGTCCGCCAAAAGACCATCTCAAACAACCTTTTTTTTTTATTGATTGATTTAGTGAGTTCGGTCTCGTTCATTTTTCAACCAAATTTTCCAAATTACTTTCATATGACATTATTGGGCATTGTTTATTATGATCTGTCTAAAAAGGAAAGTCTTGTTTTAATTTTCGTGGTCAATTCTATTAGACAATTATCTCACATCTACTAACGAGATAAATATGGACCGGCATATAGACTTGAGGAACTACCCCTTTAGTAGTAATTGGTTTTAAAGTAGAACCTCTCCATTGATGGCCCAGTCTAGCCCATACTCACATTTGGGTGTCTCCCTACTTCTTACCCCAAATCTAATTCTAAGAAATTCAATAAAAATTTGATCAAAATAGTACGAAAATTTGATTGTCCTAGTGAAATCAAGGGAAACACAAAAAACATTGATAATTGAGATGCATCATTTACAATTTCATGAGAATAATTAAATTTTTATAAGCTCTTAGTTAAAATTAAAATGGCCATTCATGTTAAACTGAGATTCTGTTTTATGGATTTTGAACCGCTGCACCGAGCAGTTAGCTGCACCGATGTGAAAGTTACACAACGTTTGTCAATTAGCTCCTGCAAATGTAAAACGTTTCTCAGTTAGCTCCTGATTTCAGACGTTTTTACATTATGTAGTACAATAAAAACGTTGTGTAGAAAAACGTTTTACATAACGTGTGTAACTTTCATCCGGTGCAGCGGTTCCGGGCTCCTGTTTTATTGTAGGTTGTTGAGAAGGAAGAAAATTAGGGGAGACAAAAAAGTGAAGTAAAGAAGGAATAATGGTAAGGATTGATTGATGGTGAAGAAGGCAATTGCTGAAAATGGATTGGATAGTTGGATTGGTTCCCTAGAGTGAGTGAGCCGTATCCTTAATTCCCTATAGGTTGTCCGGTCGAACGCCGCCGCCCGTATGTAATAAAAAGCCTGCATGTTGGTAGGAAGGAGTATACTATTTGCTTTGATTGTGATTTAAAAAATGGTTGTCAAAGCAAAGCAGGGGCGGGGCACGCGCAAACCCCTTTTTAATTTTCAAGTGGTGGTCTCATGGGAACTGCCACACATGTCTTTCCTTTAGGTGTACACCCAACGTTATTCCCACTCCCACCCACCGACCACACCCAATCTAAGAGCATTTGCAACCATGACTTTAAAAAGTTGAGTCATTGCATATATCTCTCCTCCAACTCAGCTCCACATCATAAGTTATCAAAACCACAACTTTAAAGAATTTTAGCCCCATTCATGACAAAAGTCATCAGTTTCTCTCTCCTACTTTTTAATATATATAACTATAATTTCATTTTCCTACTCACTTATATTACAACTATTATAATTAAAAATATTATTTTATTATTATTAATTATTGTACAAGAATGATTAATTTTAATTTTCATTATAATTAATATTTATTAATAGTAAAATATTTTAATGATATATTTATTTTTTATAATTTCGTATTTATTAAAGAAATTAATATCTAATAAATTTTTAATATATGAAAATTACATATGAAAATAAAATTACATTAAAAGACATAGTAAACCACAACATTGCTTTTTTTTTTTTTTTTTTTTTTTTAAAAAAAAAAGGCCACAATGTCAGGTGACATTGTGGCGTGTGGCAAAAAAAAATTGGAGCCGTTTCATGCATGCCATGGTAACTTGTCATGGATGGTGTTGGGTTAATGCCTTTGAATTTGGGACGCCGAGTTAAAGGATCAAACAATAGAGAGATTTCGTAATTCCGGGACAGAGCGCAGAAGGAAGGTTTCCAAGTCAGTTTTGGACTAGGTTTCCAAGTTCTTAAGAGATTTTGAGATAAACTTTACTAGTATAAATAGAGGCCAGTAGTTTAGATTAAAATCACACCTCAGATTGTCATAGACAAATTATTAGAGTGCTCAGAGAAGATCAATAATTTTAGATCTAGGGTTTTAGCACAGTCAGGAATTTTGTGACCAAAATTCGTGCTAGCATAGATTAGTGTGATCTTGTAAAGAATTCTCCAGATTGATAATAATATTCTCTCCCCTCCCCGTGGACGTAACCAAGTTGGTGAACCACGTAAATCTGTGTTCTTGTGATTGCTCGCTTTTCTTATCAATTCTTGTTATTGCTCTAACAAGTGGCATCAGAGCTTGGTTGAAAAGGAGAATCAGCATCGACAGAAGAGATCCAAGATCGAAGAAAAACAAGGTAGCAGTTTCTGATCCGTTTTTATCCAGCGCAGCAGTGAAGAAAAAGGCGTACCGCATTCGTTCACCGTTGGATCGTGCTGATTTTCGGTGAGTAGCTTCGGGACTCATAGATCTTCGATCTGAACGGTGGAGATTGTATTTTGATGTCCGTAGCAACCGAAATTGTATCTGGACAGAAGCTGTTGGTGTTTTGTCTTCGATTGTATGCGTTTGGAGTTTCTTGTTGCGATTTCTCTTAGTGGCACCAGAGCTTTGGTTAGTGGTTAGAGATTCAGGGATTCCGCTGTAGAGAACAAGAAGATGGGTCAAGGAGCAGATTCGATCGACAAGTTCAATGGGAAGAATAATTTTTCTCTCTGGCAGATCAAGATGAAGGCTTTGTTGGTAGACAAAGATTTATGGGAACCGTTGGAGATTGCAATCAGGGATCGTAAGGATCCCAAGGGTAAGGCAGTCACCAAAGAAGGTATAGCAGAGCAGTCAGAGAAGGACAAGATAGCAGCAGCGAATGAGGTGGCGGCATTAAAGAAGTTAGATCAGAAGGCTCACGCCAAGATCATCAGACAGTTGGATGATGAGATCCTAACCAATGGTGCAGGAACAGACTCCGGAAGCGATCTTTGGTTAAAGTTGGAAGATATGTACATGACACGTTCATTGACCAACAAGTTATACCTGAAGAAGAAGCTATATGATTGTCGTATGACTGAAGGTACGCCCATAAATGATCATCTTGACAGATTTACTTCTGCATTACTTGAACTGCGTAATATAGGAGTAGTTGTTGATGACGAGGATGCAACCTTGCAGCTTTTAGTATCTTTACCTATGTCTTATGAACATTATGTCGATTCGTGCATAAACCTTAAAGATGGGATCTCTTTAGAGGAAGTGAAAACTTCTCTCAAGACGAGGGAATTGCGCCGAAAGGCGAGTGGGAATGAGGCAGGTACCCAGTCATCAGGTTTGGTTGCTAGTAGTAGCAAAATAGCAACAGCAGGGGTTCTAGTGGGAGGAAGAACAATCAAGGTAATTCTTCACATAAGAAGGGTCCAAAACCTGAGGATATCTGTAATTTTTGCATAGAGAAGGGGCATTGGAAGTTCGACTGCCCCAGAAGGAAGCAAGGCAAGGCACCAGTCACAGCAGAGGCCATGATGGCCAGAGATTGCAGTTCAGATGAGTATTATGCTCTAGTAACATCAGAATCAGCATGCGCATCTAATGCGTGGATTCTTGATTCAGGAGCGTCTTACCATATCAGTCCTAGGAGAGAATGGTTTACCGGTTATAGGCAGATAGTTGGCGGTGATATAAGCATGGCCAACAGTACTGTTGGGTATGCTTATCACTTAACCCTCCTACTTTTGTTAGAATTGATTGATACCATCACCTATAAGTATTTTTACGGACTTTAGGACCTCATGTAAAGAAGTTTAGAACTTCAATTTTTAGCTAAGTCCTTTTTATAGTATAGGCTTAGATGATAGGACTTGAAGCTTTAAAGATCGAAGATCACCTAAGCAAGAATTCATTTCGCTACGCAGAATGTTCTCTGCGCAGGTCGCCACTGCGCATAGATATCTTTGCGCAGACCTTGACCCTGCTCAGTTTTCAAGATATTACTTCCTAAACTCTCAAGAGATCTCTTTGTGACCAAGCATGGAGCGCATGCTGCTCATGCGCTGAATCCATGCGCGCCGGTAATGCGCATGCCTTTTGTGTGCGGACACAACCTTGGTCAAGTTCCTCATCTCCTGATCTCACATTCTAGAAAGTTTGGAAAACGCTTAGAAGATGCACGCTTATTAAAAAGCTGAGGTGTGCACAAACGACAAAATAAGCACACTCAGCAAAACCATTGGTGGAGACATGCTTCAAAGAAATTTCTCAAGAGAAGACAGCTGTCAACCTTCTAGAAGAAGCTTTTGAACTGGTCTTCATGCTCAGTCTCCAACGGCTCTATATACCTGCGCACCAATCATATTGTGCCAGGTCATCATCTTTGATCAGAGCCCCAACGGCTATAAAGGACAGCTGCGCGCCAATCATGTTGTGCCAGCTCATTGTCCTTGCTCAGAGCTCCAACGGCTATATTCAAGCTCTCAGCTATAAATAGCCTGCTCATCTTCATTTCCAAGCTGCCTTTTGATTTAGCCCTTTTCATCGGCCCTTGATCATCACCTTTGATCAAGCCCCTCTTGTTGGCCACTATGCTTCAGAGCTCGAGTTTCATGCTTCATGAGAAACCATGAAGATCTGAAGTCTGCTGCTTAGTTTTTCAGATTCTTTAGAACAGCCTTCAAGATCTTCAAACCTTCAAAACTCCTGCTCATATCACAAAGCCTATATCACCAGAATTCTTGGTGCTCTTCATCTTTCATATTCAGTTGATATCGACAGTGGATTCTAGACACTACTAGAGATGTCAACACTCTTAAAGGTGCGCACGAAGGAAGAGATCACTCAGTAATATATGGTGACAACAACAAAGGGCACATAATTGGATTTGGACTAATCATAAAAGATTAAGTCTCAAGCAACCTGCTCTCCATATCACAATTATGAGATAAAGTTCTGGAATGCCATATCACTTCAACGCTATGTTACACCAAAAATGGCGTTTCTGGACTAACTTTGCTCATAAGGACTCGTAAGACCAATTTCTAATCTATTTGATCTTACCGCTATAATTTCTATTTACTAATCCTTGTTTTGTAGCAATAAGCTTAAGTGAAAGCAGCTAGCAATGGTATAAGCACCATGCCAGCTTAGTAAGCAACCTGAGCAGTTTTCCTCCAGCAAGATTGCTCCGATGTCAAAACGCTTACATCCGCTTCACCTCATATGTTTGGACCGCTCACTACCGCGAAGCTTTGGACCAACCTGTGGTATCTCTATGATATCCTGGCTGTTCTCCTTAATCTCCAAACATAGAAGACATCAATAGAGTTCGACACTTCAATGGAACAGAATTTATGAACAACGATGTCGCTCAATATTGTGAGAACCAACAAAGAACCAACAAATGGTATCGATCACAATTTCTCTGCTGCTGGAGTTCCTCAACAAAATGGCGTTGTGGAAAGAAAGAATCGCACGTTGATTGAGGCTGGAAAAATAATGATAGCAGAAGCTAAGCTTCCAAAGTATTTCTGGGGAGAAGCTGTCAACACTGCTTGCTTTACTCAGAATAGATCCCTCATCAACAAAGCCTACAACAAGACTCCATATGAGCTATGGAGAGGAAGAGCGCCCAACATTACTTTCTTCAAAGTTCTTTGGCTGCAAACGCTATTAAGGAAAATTCGACGCCAAAGCAGATAAAGGTATTTTCGTTGGGTATGCCAATCAGTCTATAAGCTTTCATGATCTTAATAAGATAAATCTCTAGTCATTTTAGTATTGTACATGCTACTTTTTGATAAGCATTCTCTCCTTAAGCCACATTTGGCTCCCAATGATTCTGATGACTCTGCTGAGCTTTTTAGACAGGTGCGCAGTAATTCTATTCCTGCGCAGGACATAGATCAAGCAGATTCAGAATCAGTCCATATCATGCGCATACTATAAATGCTGCGCCTGAAGTTGCAACTCCTGATGCGCAAACACCTCCTTCTGCGCATGATGTTTCTCCACTTCAACAAATCACCTTTGATGATCGTGATGCTGAAGTAAATAAATACCCATTGATCTTCGTATTCCTATCATCACAATATAGGGATTCGCACATCGAGAGCATCAAACTTTGCGGTGTAGCATTCGTTTATCTCTCATGTCGGATCAAAGAAGATTGATAGAGTGCTCCATATTCTAAGATGAATGATGCTATGCAAGAAGTGCAAGAAAATCTCAACCATTATTTAGCACTTCAATGGGTGTTCGGAAACAAGATGGATGGGAATGGAAGAATCACAGAATCAAAACAATAAAGCTTTGTATGGTCTTAAGCAAACTCCAAAAGCATGGTACAATACGCTATCAAAATTCCTACTAGAGAAAGGCTTCAAGTGCGGTAAAATCAATACAACTCTTTTTATTGCTAAGTATAATGATCACTCCTTACTCGTTCAAATTTATGTCGATGATATTATATTTGGTTCTACTAATGAGTCTCTTTGTAAGCGCTTTGAAAAGCAAATGAAAAGCTGGTTTAAATGAGCATGATGGGAGAACTCACATTCTTCCTCGGGCTTCAAATCATGCAATTAAATGATGGCATCTTCGCAAATCAATTCAAGTACACTAGGAACTTAATCAAGAAGTTTGGACTTGAATGCTAAAGCATACGACACTCCAATGGCCACAAGCAACAAATTTAACAGACTTAAAAGGTAAAGTTGATCAGACTATATCTAGGTATGATTAACTCTCCTTTATCTTCTGCTAGCTGGCCAAGATATTATGTTGACTGGATATGTGCGCACTATCACGCTAATTCTTCTGAAGCACACATAACTGCTGTAAAAAGTATTAGATATATTTTTAGCTCTGTTAACCTTGGACTTTGGTACACCAAGATTCGAACTTTAAACTTGTAGGTTATTCAGATGCGGACTACGCAGCGTGCATAATTGATAGGAAGAGCACAAGTGGAACTGGTCATTTCCTTGGAAATCGACTTAGCATGGGCAAGCAAGAGACAAGCTGCTGTGTCCATCTCCACTACTGAAGCAGAATATATTGCCGGTGAAAGCTGCTGCTGCCAAATCTTATGGATGAAGCAACAACCTGTGGACTATGGGATTCATGATAAGAATTATCCAACTCTCTGCGATAATATGTCACCATAGCAGTTTTTCAATCCTACCAAGCACTATTATCAAGCTCATCAACATCTAATATCATCTCCTCAAGAATTAACAAGTGATCTCTTGAAAGGAGAAATGGGTATGCTTAATCTTAGCTAACTTGTCCACATAATTTATTGACACTAATGTATTTGCTTGATAAAGTGTGCAAAATAGGTTAAGTTTCATGCGCCCTATGCAACTCCTGCGCACACAACTGTCTGCGCATGAAACAACAGTTCTGAGATTTATGGAATCTCTGCGCTATCAATGCGCTGCGCATGACTATCCATGCGCAAATCATCATGGACCGCATGTAAGTGTTCTATTCATTAGATTTTGCACATAGGTCCTTGATTGAAAAGTCAACGCTGAGTCACAAGGGTACTTGTGTAATTCAAATTTTCCCGCGCTTTTATTTTTTGAATTTTCTTGGGAAAATACTTTTTTACCCTTGCGCATGTCCCATTGTCATTTAATGCAAACTGCAATTAATGACAGCGCGTCTCACGTATGTCTGCTCACCATTTAATGAGGAAGGTGATGCGACAGCCGTCAGCCTCTTTTCGCTGACACACGCGCGCGCAAAGACTTGCGCACGCGCATTCCCCATTCGGCCACGTCACTCTGCTAACGTGCGCCCGTCCTTTCACTGACTCACCATTTATGAGGAAGTCGAATTGACAGTGACCGGCTTAGGCTTCACAAGCACACGCGCGCATAGGCCTGCGCACGCGCGTTCCCTTTTGTGACACGTGATACTACTATCCTGCGCCACTGCACATTTTCTCAAACTTTTATTAGCTATCGTGCGCCTAACTTCTCCTTCCCTACTTAAACCGCATCTCTCTCTACTCTAAATTTTCTCACTCTCTTTCTACCTCTGCTCTAAACCCTCATCTCTCATTTCCTATTCGTTATCTTCAACCTCAACCTTCCTTCTTTCTAAACCATTTCAATGGCTCCTAAGAAAACTAAAACCAACCAGAAATCATCATCTCCGACTCTTCTTCGCACTCTGGAAACTCTCACGAAGAAGAAGTAGAACGACAATCAAGGCATCCCACCGTCAAAGACATGGTATGTTTCACTATAACTTCTTATTTTTCCTCCATTAGTCTCAAGACTTCCTTCTTTTTCGATTTCTCCCTTATTTACGATCATTTTTGAAATCGATCGTTGTGTTGTGTTCGTATTTGCCTGATCTATTCTTTCATGTAGTTTATTTCATGATCAATGGTCGTTACATATGTTTTTCGTCAATTTCTGAGCTTCGTAACTTCCTTAGCAGTCGAACCGTTTTTCTGAATTTCTGAGTTTGTTTAATGTCGTTGACCATACTTTTACACGGTTGACTTCGTCCTGTTCACGCCGTCATTTCGATGTACTTTTGTTGAATTTGTCAACTTTTGTTTTTCTGTGTTTTTGGGTGTTCTTCATGTTCTTAATTATTTTTTATATTTAGTCTATTATTCACCCTCCCTTTCTTTATGCTTGCGCATAAATTTCCTGCGCATATAGCAATATCTATTTCTCTGCGCACACTTCTTTACTAATATTGTATTTTCTGCGGCGCACGATCCCTTTGCGTATGCATTCTTATTTATTGCGCACCCTCTATTTTCTGCGCATAATTTTTTTTTCATGAACTTGTGCCAATGTATATATGCATTACTTGCATATGCGCACAGCTCCATAAGCAATAGGTTGTCTAATTCTATCTATTGTTTTACGCAGGGACACGTTTACTTCATTCTGGGTTGGGAACTTATTCA